>PVJH01014823.1:0-55436 GCA_004026705.1 Nesogale talazaci | reverse complement strand
GTGAGGAGGGTGTGGGATGTCTGGTAGGGTTTAAGCAAGGGTATTGTAGCAGAGAGGAAATGCTGAAACTCAATGAAGGCTGAGCATGATGGTGGGACAGGAGGAAGATAGAATGAAATAGAGGAAAGAACTAGAAGGCAAAGGGCACTTTCAGAGGTCTAAACACAGACATGTAAATATCATCATCTATGTTAAGTAGGGAATAAATTCAGGTACATATAGGCTTAGTACTAAGGCAGCTGCTGGACCTTGGGCCCCCACCAAGGCATTCCCTCAGTGCAAGAACACTTTGTTCTATTAATCTGGTATTCCAGGGTGCTCACTGACCCAATACAATCACTGAAGTCAAATAGATGCATAAGGAAATGTGGTGAAGAAAACTGATGGGCACCAGCTATCAAAGGATATAGAGTCTGGGGTCTCAAAGCATGAAGATAAACAAATGGCCATCTAGCTGAGAAGTATACAAGCCCACACGGAAGAAGCACACCAGCCCGTGTGGCCAAGAAGTATCAAAAGGATCGCGCCTCAGGCATCAAACAGGAAAGAAAGCATATCACTGTGTGCACACCTTCCTGAGATAATCACTGAGGACATGTCTGGACATGAGTAAGAGTGGTGAAGAAATTTGATGGTACCCATATATCAAAAAATATAGCACCTGAGGTCTTAAAGGCTTGAGGGTAACCGAGTGGTCATATGGCTCAAGAGCAACAAAGTCCACCATAGAAGAAGCACACCAGCCTGTACAACCATGAGGTGGGGAAAGAATCATGTATCAGGCATCAAAGAACAAAAACCATGTCATTATGTGTCCATCCTCCCGACATGTTTGCTGAGGACAAAAGGGCGCAGAGGCAGACAGAGTGGAGGAAGCTGATGAAGCCCAGCCACCAAATGATAAAGCACCAGGGGTCTTAAAGGCTTGAAGGTGATCCAGTGGCCATCTAGTGCAGAAGCAGCAAAGCCCACACAAAGGAAGCACACCAGCCTTTGTGATCACGAGAGGTCAAAGGGAGCATATATCAAGCATCAAAGATCAAGAATCATATCACTATGATTGAGGGGGAGAAACAGTGGGGACTCAAGACCCATTTGCAAACAATTGGACACCCCCTTACAGGAGAGTAGTGGGGAGGAGATGATCCAGTCAAGGTGCAGTGAGGTGGCAATGAAGCACACAACTTTCCTCTTGTTCCTGAAGGCTTCTTCCTCCCCCCAACTATCATGGTCCCAATTCTATCTTACAAATCCAGCTGGACTGGAGGAGGTACACTGGTAGAGATGGGAACTGGAAATATGGGGAACAAAGGACAGATGAGCCCCTCGGGGTGAGTGGTGAGATTGGAGTTACCAGAGAGGTGGAGAGAAAGTGGGATAGAGCGAGGGATCCAATTAGAAGGGTCTACACATAACCTCCTGTCTGTAGGATAGACATCAGAAGTGTGGGCAAGGGGAGACATCTGGCAGTATAAGATATGACAAAACAATAATAATTTATAAAGTATTGAGGTGGGTGGGGGAGGAGGAAGCAAGAACAGAGGGGAAAGAATGAGAAACTGATATCAAGTGGAAAAACAGATATCTGGAGAGTGATAATGGCAGCAGGCATGTCAAGGAGCTTTGCAATATATATACATATACATATATATATTGAAAAACAGTGTATGAGCCCCCAATAAAATGATTTTAAAAATAAATAAATAAGAAATATTTATTCTTGGTATATGTATATAAATTAATTATATCAACAAGAACAATATAGTTCCCCAATAGTGACAAAAATAGTTATAAATGGGGAAGCAAACTATAATATTCTTACACTACCTGATGATCTTATAGGTATGCCCTCCCATGTGTGCATTACATTATAATAAGACTACCTATCCAACTTTCCTCTTTACTGTCTTTTATTCAAGGATCCAAAGTCTTCAAAAATTCTGTGAGTCATTTTGGAAAAGAATTTGACCATTATAAGTGAAATTTCCAAGAAATAAGACAAGGGAAAATCTCACAGTAATGCCTAGTTTAAAAAAAAACTGAACACGTAGTTAATTATATCTATTTTAGTAAGATTTCATTTTATAATAATGCTAGTATATTTTAGTGCTACTGGTTTACAGATATGTAGGGTCAATAGTTCAATGGGTACATTAAATTGCCCATTGCAATATGTGTAGAAAGACTGAGTAATTATAGTAATCCAGTACATTTTACTTGCTAGACAAATGGGGAGAGAAGAGTCTTAAATGTTTGGTCAGAAATCCTAAATATCTAGTTTGGGACAAAACAAGAATAAAAATTGAAAGACAATAATTATGGCAACTTGTTAATATGGTCCTATGCATCAGAATCCTTCAAAGATATCCATCAACCTAAGGTTACCATAACTGAAGCTGCTTTACAAGCAACTGAAACATATTATCTAAGAGTACCTGGATGCAATTATCTACACCCACCTAAAGTTATACCCAGATAAATATAACTTTAGCAACATAAAAACATTCAATAATTATATACATATCATCTATGTCTATTTAATTCATATTTTTTGTTTATAACCTCAATTCCAACCTTCCACTTGCTTTATTTTTTATTCATATTCCTTTGGCCTCTTTTTCTCATTTTTTTTATCATAAAATCACAGACATGAAATGGCTAGTGGGAAACCAAGACTTTATGTGTATATAACGAGAGAGAGAGAGAGAGAGAGAGAGAGAGAGAGAGCAAGTTTTAAGTAACATTACTTTAACATCAAATATCATAGGCATTGTGTTAGTCTGGGTAGACAAGAGAAACAAATTTATAAACATGCATATGTATATAAGAGAGCTTTATAGAAAAGTTAATTGTGTATTAAGAAAGCATTCCAACCTAGTTCAGTCCAAGCTCACAAATCTGATATTAGCCCATATGTCCAATACCAGTCTATAAAGTTTCAGACTCATGGAACACATGCAATGATACTGAAGGCAAGATGATGTCAAGCCAAATGCGTAGAATGTCTGGATCCAGTGGCATTGTAAACATCTCAATGCTGGCAGGGTTCTCCAGGTGGCTCCTCCAGCTTCAGAGGTCTGTTTGCATCCATGTGGCTTGTCCGGCTCAGAACACTAGGTAGCTCCATGTGGCTTCTCTTCAGGGATGTCTCGCAGAAAGTCAGCCTTGAAGATAGAAAGTCTCCAAGATAATATTGTCAGTTAAAAAGTCTCCAAGGAAGTGAACCAAGAGAGACAGTGTCTCCACCACCAAGAAGGAAGGACCACATTTCCCAGAATTCTCAGGAGGCCACGCCCACACAGAGGTCTCCTTGACTCTCTCCAGATTGACAGGCCAGACTCCACCTCTACACTTTAAATCCTCAAATTCACACCAGATAGGTGACTGCCACAGACAGCAATGACGATAGTTTTATATGAAGCAAAATAAAATGCTTCATATCTCAATAATTCTTTCTTTCATTATGTTTTCTATAGGTCCAGTTTTGAAGATTAGGGTTTCGTTCAATTGAGTTGCAATCCATTCTAAATGTTTCAATATTAAAATTCAAAATTTTTGACATTACTTCTCTTTCAGCCAGTAAGATATGTCATTTGCCTATCCCAGGTTGTTATAAGTCTCCTTACAATTCTGATATTACAGTCTTCTTTATATAGACTACTTTCTCAAGATTAGCCCACATTCTTACTAGGCCACAAAACATGTTTCAAAAATTAAAGACAAAAATGAGGTGGTACAATCAATCTTCTATGACCACATTGCTATAAAATTAGAAGCAATGGGTATAACCATAAAGATATTTAAAGAAATAAATACTGGATATTTTCCAAAATCAGTTATAGGACCAAACTACAAATCTAAGATCACATAGCATCCAGAAGTATAAATACTCCCTAAGTAAATTCTCCTTTTACCATACCATATTTACTCCTGAATATCAAAAGAAACTTGAAAGAAATAAAAGGAGACTCTCTCTCTCTCTCTCTCTCTCTCTCTCTCTATATATATATATATATATATATATATATGTATATATATTTAAGGGAGCGTTTCATCAGCTACCAAGCAAAGCAAACAAGAAAGATATTTAAAAATACTGAAAGAAACACAAACTAAACTCATTGTCATCAAATAGATTCTGATTCATGGTGACTTTATAGAACAGGGAAGAATTTCTCCTCTAGATTCCTGAGACTGTAACTCTTTATGGAAGCAGAAAGCCCCTCGTTCTCCCTCAGATATGCTGGTGATTTCTAACTGCTGGCCTTGCAGATCACAGTTCAACCCATAATCACTATGCCACCAGATGTCCTTCAAAGTACTTCAAACAATAGCAAAAGAATGCCAGTACTAGAGTACAAAATAATAACAAGTACAAGGAAGAAAAAAATTCTAAAACTATTTATGGTGAAGATTACACAATGTTTTAATATTTTTAAACTATTGAACTGTATGCCATGTGAATTATTATTTTTCCTTTTTTTGTTTTTTTTGTTTTTTTTGTTTTGTTTTGGGTATCACTGCCTCCTGGTGGTCATATCCAGCTCCTGAGAGCTGCAGTTGGATTGGAACTGTCAAGGCCGCAGGCAGCAGTCCCATACTCAACCACTTATACCACCAGGACTCAGTCCACCATGTGAATTATATGTCAATAAAAATGGTAAAGTTTAAAATAATAAATGAATAAAGTACACAATGAAAAGAAAAGAAAAGCCTCTCTTATCTCAGATTAATTTATCAGTGAAATAATTTTTCAGTGAAAAATCCCCTGAAAAGTAAAGAATAAAGACTTCCACCGACGCACACACAAAAACCCAACAAAAAACTGAAAAAAAGTAATTACCGGCAGACGTACTATAAAGAAAAGTAAAAGGAAGTTCTTTAAGTAAACTTGTTATGACTTAGATCAGACAATTGCTTCTACAATGAGAAATGAAAAAAGCCAGAAATATTAGACATAATCTTATTTTTAATTAAAAATTTACTAAAATGGCCTGTTTACAGAAAAATTGGATTCTGTGTTAATAGCAATTATGAATGTGGAATTCATAACAATAGTGGCACAATGGTAGGGAAGAATTGAGACTATACACATTAATAAAATGTTTCATTGTCATATATTTACTATATCATAAAATTTAAAAGTTCAATCATATTAAAATAATTATGCTATAATCACCTGAATCAGTTTTAGAAAAAACAAAAACATAGACATTTAATAACACACTTCTCAAAAAGGAATTGATACTACACCAAATTACAGAAGAAATTAAGAAGTTCCAGGAATCAATGAGAATGACACAGCAAAGGCAGTTATCAGAGGTCACTTTATTAGAAAAAATGCACACATGAAAAAAACAGGTGAAATTATGGTCAAACATCTTGACTCAGAATCTCCCGCAAGTAGAAGAGAGACAACAACTTAATCTTTCAAACAACAAGAGAATGAAATTATTAAAATTATAGCGGAGATAAATGGAAACAAAACAACAGAGCAAAAATTGTTTTTGTTAAAGAATCAACAAAATCAACAAACTGCTAGCAAACTTAAAAAGGAAAAAAAGGAGCATACATCAATATGTAGATGTCACAAAGCACTTTAATGAAATAAAAATATTATATAGCACTTTGAAAGACTGTATTACAAGAAATTTGAATATTTTAAAGACATTGAAAGATACCTGGGAAATCACTTTCAAATTAACTCATGTAAATATTAACAACTTGGATAAACCCCATAGTAAAAGAAGAAATAGAAGAGGGCATCGAGAAACTTCTGACTCAAAAAAGCCCTGCTCCAGAAGACTTCTGTGTTAGTCAGGGTAGACTAGAGACACAAATTCATAGACACACATATAGATATGAGGGAAAGGTTTATATATAAGAAGAATGGAACATTGAGAAAGCATCTCAACCCAGTCTAGTCCAGTTCAAATTCATAAGTCTGGTCTTAGCCCACATGTTTGATACCAGTCTATATAGTCTCCTTTCGACTCACAAAGCACATGCAGTAGAGGTGTCCCAGTGTTGGCAGGGGTCTCCCCATAGCTCCTCATTTCAATGGTGGTGGGAGAATCTCAGCGCTGATTGGGGTCTCTCTGTGGCTTCTCTGGCCCCAGAGGTCTGGTTCCATCAGGACAAGCCCATGTGGCTTCTCCTCTGGCTCCTCCATTCTCCAGGAATCAAGATCGACCAGCATGCTCTCATCTCATCTTGACAGTAGACCAATTTCCAAAGACCAAGAAACAAGTTTCTCTTCTCCAATTGGAAAATACCGTGAGATTTCCCAGAATTTTCAGGAGAAAGCCATCCCCACACATAGGCCTCATCGGCTGCTCATTAGCTATCTCCAGATTGACAAGTTAGACTCCACCCCTGGACTCTCAATCATGAAATTGTCATGGGTACATGACTTCCACAACTTCATGGGAGAATTCTACCAGACATTCAAGGAAGTGCTCACACCAATCCTACGCAAACTCCTCCAGAACATAGAAAGAATAGCAAACTTCCAAACTCATTCTAGGAAGGCAGCATAATCCTGATACCAAACCCATACAAACACCCCATAAGGATAGAGAACTACAGACTAATATCTCTCATGAACATAAATGCAAAAAATCTCAATGCCAAATCCTGACCAATAGAATCCAATGACATATAAAAAAATCAATACATTATGACCAAGTAGGATTCAAACCAGGTATGGTTCAACATTTCTAAAACAATATAAACTACCACATCAACGAGAAATAAGAAAAAAACGATATGATCATATCAATTGATGCAGAAGAAGCATTTGGTAACATTGAAAACCCATTCTTAATAAAGACTCTGAAGAAGAAAATTTTAGAAGGAAAAATCCTCAAAACAATGAAAACTATATACAAAAAAAACAATAACTAATATTACCATATTACCCTCAGGAGGGAAGGTGAAAATATTTCCACTGAATAATGGTACCCAACAGGAACGCCCCAGCATCCTTGCGGTGCATACACAATTATATTCAAATTGTGTTGGAAGTCCTAGCCAATGGCATATGACAATGACAAGATATCATGAGTGTACAACTGGGTAAACAAGAAGTGAAACCTTCATTATTTGTAGATGTTAAAATGTTATATATTGAACATTTTATGGGGTCCACAATGCGATTAATGAAAAGATTAGAGGAGTTTAAGACAGTAGCAGGATACAGATTAACAAGCAGTAATCACTTGGATTTCTATATACCAGTGATGGGAATACAGAAAAAAATAGCAAAGAATCAGTACATTCACAATAGCCACACAAAACTGAAGTACTTAGGGATAAACCCAAAAAACAAAAGACATGTACAGGAAAAAAAACTATAAAATACTACTAAATGAGAACATTAAACAAATGGAGGAGTATCCCATGTTTGTGGATCAGAAGACAATTTAGTGAAAATATCAATACTACCTAAAGCAATATACAAATTCAATGCGATATCCATCGAAATTCCAGCATCATTCTTCAAAGAAATTTAAAAACTGATCACCAACATCATATGGAAATGGAAGAAGCCCAGGATAGGCCAATAGCTGCTCCAGAAGAAAAAAGTGGTTGCCCTTGAATGCCCTAACCTCAACACTGTCTATGCAGCCCCAGTTGTCAAAACATCCTGGTACTGTTATAATGATAGATACTCAGAACAATGGATCAGGACAGAAAGGACAGAAATATAAACATCACATACAAACAATTTATTTTTGACAAAGGCCCACAAAGCATTAAATGGGGAGCAGAAGCCCTCAGAAACAAATGGTGATGGAAAAGTTGGAGATCCAAGTACAGAAGAAAGAAACAAGACCCATATCTGACTCCTTACACAAAATAAGCTCAGGGTGGATTCAGACCCAAATATAAAACCCAAAGTTATCATGATCTTCAACGAGAAAATTGCAGCAAAACTGGAAGCACTAGTGCAAGCAAAAGTATTAGAATGAACAAAGTAAATATAAAATAGATGAATAGGACCTATTAAAAATAAAAGACTAGAGTATATTGAAAGACTTTATCAAAAGTCTAATAAGAAATCTCACAAGACAAGGGAAAGATATTTAGTATTGACATAATAGAAAAAGGACTAATTACTAAGATCCACAGAATTTTACAAATTTACAACAAGTACAAAGATAAATAGCTTCCTGAGAAGGTGGTTAAAAGAAACTCATGAGGAAATGCTCCCCGTCATTAGCCATGTAGGAAATACAAGTCAAACAACTGTCAGACACCACGTAACAGCTATAACAGTAGGCCAATTTTTAAAAACTGAGAACAAGATTGGGAAAGCCACTGTGAAATGCAAACTTTTTATTGACTGCTGCTGAACTTGTAAATTTGTACAGCCTTTGTGGAAATGATATGGCTATACCCAAAGTAGATGGAAATTTAACTACCATATGATCCTGCAATACCATTAGTGGGCATATATCAAATAGAAATAAGAAACAGATCAAGTACAGACATTAGCTCTCCCATGCTCATCATAGCACAGTTCACAATATCAAGAAACTGGAAACAGCTTAAGTTCCCATTCATAGAAGACTGGATAAAAATGCTGGTACACACACAATGGAATCCAGCACTTACCTAAAATACAGTGATGAAACCATGAAATATCTCAAGTCATGGAGGGATCTGGAAGACATTATTCTGAGTGAAGTTAGTCATGTACAAAAGGACAAATATGGTATGACAACTGGGGCTGCATAGACAGTGTTGAGTTTAGGGCATTCAAGGGCAACCACTTTTTTCTTCTGGGGCAGCTATTGGCCTATCCTGGGCTTCTTCCATTTCCATATGATGAAGCAGAATGGGCACAAGCTCAAGCTTGCCAGCCATCCAGTCTTCTGGCTGAGACCAGCCAGTCTTGCAAAGAGGTGGACCAGGGTCAGGGAAACACACATCATCTGCTCCAGGTAAGTATAGCATAGATCACTTGGCCAGAGCGCACCTCAGGACATCTGGGATCAAATGGTTGGGAGGAAGGGGAGGATCCTGTCTGCTAAGTGACAACTATGTAGATCTGGGATGTAATCCCCCAGAGAGGGAGGCATCCCTGTCAGAGGGATTAGACTTACTGATGGTAGGGGAGCTCAGGAGAGGGGAGTGGGAATGGTCAAGTTGTGTGAACATAGGTGCATGTTTGGGGGATGGGTGAGTGTGTATGATCTTAGGAGCATTAAATGGGGAGGGACTTTAGTGAAGTGCACCAGGAAGTTAGAATTGACCTAGGGCATCAGGATCCCAGGGTCGGTGCCATAGGGCACTGGGTCACTGAATTCTGGATCTTTGGGGTGCACTTTATGCTCCAGAGACTGCATCGGTTTGACCCCAAATGGGGACTCCACTGGATGACCTGGCCTCTACCCCAGGCATACTTGTAATCAGAGGACTTAAGCCAGAGAATTGGCTGGTGAGCCAACAGGTTCTTGGTACATCAACACCCTGTATGCTGTATTAAGATGCATACTATTCCTGAAATCCTGTGGCAGCCATTCTGTTATATTCTGCTTGCGCTCATTGATATTAAGATGTGTCTCAGAAATGTGTGACCAGTGGGGCTCCACCTCTTGAAGCAGTGCTTTATTTATTTATTTTCAGTATATGAAGTGCAGGGAAGTTGCGCTTACTGGGAAAGAAAACACAAGGGTATAGGGGCCAGGGAGGTATAACTGGATGGGAGGAATAAGAGGGAGATAATGGCAGGAAGTCCAGGAAGGTAATGCATATTCTGTAAAACCTGTATGATTATGGAAGAATTTCAACAATTATGTTTGACATATTTGAGCTATGCAATGACATATGTTGGCTCCCAAGTTACAGAATTTTTGTTTTGTTTTGTTTTTGGACAACACTGCCTCTGGTGGTCGTGGGCACTACCCAATTCCGCTCCTGAGAGCAGCCACTAGATTTGAACCACCAAACCCGCGGGCCGCTGTCCCACACTCAACCACTTACGCCACCGGGGCTCAGCCCCCAGAATTTTTTTTTTAAAAAAAAAGAGGCATAGATCTAGGAATATATTTGGGGCTCTGACTAAATTCCAGCTGTACCTTAAGAACCATCAGTTCTTACATTGTGACCCTACTCAATACTCACCTTCTTGAAATGATCACTGAAGTAAACAATGCTACAGAAAACTGTGGTAAAGAAGGCAGATAGTGCCCTGCTAGCTATCAGAATAATGTCTGGGATTTTAAAGCTTGCATTCAAACAACAGCCATCTAAGCCAGGAGTCAACTAAGTCCACATGGAAGAAGAACATTGTCTTGCCTGATCCAAAGATGACAATTACAAAATTTGACTATGATAAGGAGAAAAGTATCAAGAAATATTATGAGCACTCAATTTTTGGAGAACTGAGGTGGATGGTGGAAGTCCAAATCCCATCTGCAGTACATCTAGCCAGATTGAGCCTCTGGCCGATCCACTTTAGCCACAGGCAAGAATCTCGAACAACGTCATCACCAGGTAGAGACCATTGTAATCTTGATTATGCCTAAGTGAACGCAATATTTAACTAGCTGGCCAATATATAGACATGACATGAATTTGTTCTGGGTGCAAGTATCTCTTACTGATTCCATGACAGAAATTTATTCCCTGACTTTTTGAGTGTTATGGGGTGGGGGTGGGGGTGTCTTTTCCTTCTTGTGCATTATTTGTAGTTTTTTCTTTATGCTATTATGTTTTTATCTTTACCACCTTAGGTCAATTTTTTTACTGTTGTCTGTTGCATCTCTCACTAGAGAAGCACATGAGGAGTGTATTCAAAATGATAATAACTGATACAGAAGTTATAAGGAGTACAGGGATGGTAGAGAATGGTAGGGAGGGAAAGGGGGTTACCAGAGTAAGGAATGAAGAGGGGGTGGGGAGGGAACACTGAAATAGATGGGGATATATAACTCCAATTAGGAGTGATTTAACATTGGTTGGGGGGGGTGCTCTAAAATGGACATGGTGGTGATTGTACAGCTCTCCTTGATATGATTGAATGATGAAACTATTAAGTTGTATGATATGTAAACTACTTGCCAATAAAACTGTTTGAAGTTAAACTAGTAATGAAGCCAATCCAAAAAGTCATTTCAGATGATACAAATTGTCTGATGCAGGTAAGGTTGTGTTTGGAGGGCATTCCATAGCTACAAAAAGATCTAAAATCAATCACTTATGCTATTTAATTATGAAATTAAGGAGAAAAAGAGAAAACTTAACTAAAGTAAACAGATTTCCATTTTAAAATAAGAGTATCAAGAGTGAAAGTGGATAGTATTATTAGCTATTTCTTAAGTATTAAATGGATTAATTAAAGATACAGATACCTTAAAACATACAAACTAAAATGTTGGCACACAATGAGACAGAAAATCTGCAAAACTTAATATATCCTAAAATAATTTAATCCATGGTTTAAATTCTCCCACTCAATACAACTCAGGCTTAGTAATCTGGCCTTATAAAATATTTAGTGGTATTATGCTGGATTTTCTGGAGAAGCAAAGCTCATAATGTATACATATATAAATACATGTGTGCATATTTGTATGTGTGTATATCTATATAGATATTTCATATTTTATTTTCATAAAAATATGAAAGAGATTTGCATAAAGAAACTGGCTTATACTTTACTCAATTATACAATTGGATAAATCCAGTCTGGCTCAAGTTTGTTGGTCAGATGTTAAGTTAGAGACTTCTCACTAGTGCTGTAACGTAGAAAACAGGAATATTAACTAGAAAGCAGAAAAACAGAGCATGAATGCCATAGGTTGTTGAATGCAAAGACAAATGAATCCAAGTTCAGCATGCTAGCTATTTAGCTGCAAAGTTCACTGAGTTCAAGGCCAACAGGTCAAATGTTAGACTGTTGACTACTTCCAGGTTATGCAGGCAATATTGTGGTCCCTTCACTCAATTCCAAAGAACAAGAGGTTGATAAATCAAATGCAGATGTTATACCTAGCAAGAAGCAAACAAGCTTTCCATGGTGTCTACTTATAAAGGAAATAGGTTGCGTTTTTTAGGAAACTTCATTAGCACTATGATCTGGGTAAAGTGATTGCACTCCACCAGAATTCTCCCACTACTACTTAACTATTGTGGTAGTTACATAATTTTTGTCAGCTTGAAATGTAAAGGTGGAGTCTGACTGGCCAATCAGGTCATAACCTAATGAGGCCTCCTTGTGGATATGACCTCTTCCTAAGGAGGGGCTTGGAAAACTTCCTCTCTCTCTCTCTCTCTCTCTCTCTCTCTCTCTCTCTCTCTGCCTTCAATTTCCTGCTAGTAAGCCACTTGGAGCTCTGTGTGACTCCTGCAGATGCATCCCCTGCCATTGGATTCACAAGACTTAGCATCTACTAGGCTGAGATCTTTCTGCATCATTGAACAGGGTTTCTTGAGTCTGAAGAGACATTTATGGCTAGAATTGGACTTATGGACTAGTCTATAGTCTTGAGTTAGACTGGACTGGGATATTTTCCTTATATAAAATTCTTTCTTTCTGTTTTTAAAACCAATTTATTGGGGGGCTCATACAACAATTATTATCATCCATCCATCCATACATTCATACATAAATACATCTATCCATCCATCCATCCATCCCTCCATCCATCCATTGTGTCAAGCACATTTGTACAATTGTTGCCATCATCATTCTCAAAGCATTTGCTTTCTACTTGAGTCTTTGGTACCAGCCCCTCATTTTTCCCCTCCCATTTTCCACCTTATTAACCCTTGATAATGTATAAATCATTATTATTTTGTGATGTCTTACATTGTCTGACATCTCCCTTCACCCACTTTTTTGTTGTCTGTTCCCCCAGGAAGGAGGTTACATGTAGATCCTTATAATCATTTCCCCCTTTCTACCCCACCCTCCCTCCACCCAGTGTTGCCCTTCTCAACACTGGTCCAGAGGGGATCATCTGTCCTGAATTCCCTGTCTTTCCAGTTCCTATCTGTACCAGTGTAAATCCTCTGCTGTAGCTGGATTTATACAATTATTTCTTGATATAAAGTTCTTTCTTATACATATATGAGTGTCTCTGGATTGTTTTTACTTAAGTCAACCTGATCTAACATAAATCTTATGATAGAGTTGATTATATTATGCTAAATTACATCGTGAAGATTACTTAATCAAATCACTGAGAATCTTGGCCCAGCATAGTTGACACAAATCTAATCAAAGCTGTTTTCTTGCATCATCTCCCTTTGCCTTTCCATTCATGTGTAATTTTTCATAACACCACTCTCTTCAACTGATTCTTTCTTGATCTACATTTAAATGTAGCTTCATAACAGTCTCCTTTCCCTAACTCTAATATAGGTGTATTCAATGAATTATTTCATATGCTCTCATTTTACAGGGTATAATAATGTCACCAACTCCCAATATTTTGCCTCATCCAGTTACTTTTGAGTTGACTTCTATTCATGGAGATTTCATGTGTTGGTTTTAGAATAAGACCATGGCTCATTTGGGGAATGCAAATTACAAAACTCTTGTCCTAAGTACATCCTCTAAATCAACAGTTCTCAACATGTAGGTCATGACCCCTTTGGGAGCCAAATGACCCTTTCAGAGAGGTCACCCAATTTATAACACTAGCAAAATTATAGTTATGAAGTAGCAATGAAAATAATTTTATGGTTGGAGTCACCACAACATGAGGAACTGTATTAAAGGGCTGCGGCATTAGGAAGGTTAAGAACTACTGCACTAGCTGGATTCAAACCTATCAGTTTTGAGTTAGTATTCAATTATATTCACTGGTAGTTCCACACAGGCATTCCATTTTATGCCACAGATTGAGCATCTTAAACACATCAATTTTAAATTTTCTTTAAAGACATAAGTATTAGAGATGACCTCTCAGTTAACATTCTAAGAAAGAAAAAGAAACTGTTAGCATCCTGAAGTATGCAAGGATCAGAGCAGTAACCTAAAGACAAATTTTTATCAAGCCAAACATAGTAATTTTTTAAGAGAGAAAAAATTTAAGAGAACAAAATAAAAGTTGTAAGTTCGCTTAAGTATTGTGTAAAAAAAATCAAGGAAAAAAATTAAAATATCTTTCTTGACATGAAATTTAACATTAAGAGAAACCTCTCATACTACATAATGAAAGCCTTGACCAAGAACTCTTTTTCTAAAAAAAAAAAAATCATTGTACTGGGGACTCATACAACTCTTATCAAAATGCATACATATACCCATTGTGTCAAGCACATTTTTACATTTGTTGCCCTCATCATTCTCAAAATATTTGCTTGCTACTTGAGCCTTGGTATCAGCTCCTCATTTTTTCCCTCCTTCCCCTCTCCCCCCTCTGTCATGAACCCTCAATACATAATAAATTATTATTGTTTTGTCATAGCCTACACTGTCTGACATTTCCCTTCACACATTTTTCTCCCGTCTGTCCCCCAGAGGAGAGGATATATATAGATTCTTGCAATTGCTTTCCCCTTTCTACCCTACCATCCCTCCACCCTCCCAGTATTGCCACTCTCATCAGTGTTCCTGAATGGATCACCTGTCCTGGATTCCCTATGTTTCTAATCCCTATCTGTATCAGTGTACATCCTCGGATCTAGCTGGATTTTTAAGGTAGAATTGCAATCATGATACTGGGGGTGAGTAAGCATTTAAGGACTAGAGGAAGGTTGTATGTTTCATTGTTGCCATACAGCACTCTGATTGGTCTCCTCCCTGAGACCCTTGTGTAAGAGAATGTCCAGTTGCCTACAGATGGATTTTGTGTCCCCACTTCATACTCCCCTTCTTTCACAAGGATATGATTTTTTTGTTCCTTGATGCCTTATACCTGATTGTTTTGCACCTCTTAATCATACAGTTTGGTGTGCTTCTTCCATGTGGGCTTTGTTGCTTTTGAGCTAGATGACCACTTATCTGCCTTCAAGCCTTTAAGACCACAGGTATTGTATCTTTTGAAAATTGGGCACCATCAGTTTTCTTCCTCACATTGCTTTTGCACCCCCCAAAATTCTTGAATATATGCAATTTGTTCAAGCTTTAATACATGTAATTTGTTCAAGAATATTGAGATTTTGAGCAAGAAAATTTATGAGTTCTGAAACTTTCCACATAAGATTAATACATATTCTCTGATACACAAGCTATTACCATGAATCTCCGACATGGCATCAGGTTTTTTATTCAACTATAAAAGTAAGACTGAGAAAAAATTGGGAGAAACTGATACTCCCAATGACCTTATAAAGCCAACAGGAAGTGGAAAATGTCAGTGGTTGACATGTTGGCCCTGCAAAGAGCTTTAGAATTTAAATCCACAAGACTAAAATTTCAAGTTTATGATTGTGTTAGATCAACTAGTGCATAACTAAGAGGAAGTCCCTAAAATAGAAATTCTCCCAACCTGAAGTGCTGTGGCGTTACCTCTCTCTCCTACCATAGTGTAGTGGGGTCAATCCTGCCTTATAACACCCCTTTCAATGACAAGCCCTGGTGGCATAGCAGTAATACACTGGACTGTCATCTTCAACCTCAGTCGTTCAAAACCACCAGCTGCTCCACAGAAGAAGCGGCTTTCTACTGCAATGGAATTTGCATGGAAATTCACAGATATAATTCTACCCTGCCCTATGGTAAAGGGTGACTTGGAATCATCAAGGAGTTTGATTGTTTGTTGGATAGGACAGAGTATGGGCTTCAGAAGTTATCTAATCTCTAGATTTTTGTAGAATCCCACTGTATTTCCCCTCCTTAGATAATATGGTGGGTTCCTTTAAATGAGATGGCACATAAAAAACTATCTGGAAATATTTTTAAACTGCTACATAAGGCAAAGTGAGCTCTGATTTCACAGCTGTTATGCACATAGCTGCTAAACAAAAGGAGTCAGTTTGAACTCACTAGGAGATACATGTGGCTGTCCTGTTTGTAAAGACTTGAGTCTTGGAAATCCTATGGGGATGTATTACCCTGTCTTGTAAGGTCACTGTGAGTTAGAATCAACTTGACAGCAGTGAGTTTGTATGAGACAACTTTACATTCTGAACTTAGCCCAGATTCCCTGTCTTCTTTCACCACTACAAACTCTAGTTGCATGAACCCTATCCCTGCCTACTCATGCATGCTTGATAGCACATTCCGACTTTACTCACATTATTTATTTCCCTTCTTCAACAATGACACAGTTTAAACTCAATTTCATATGTAAGTACAGAATGTACCTTAATAAGAGACTTGCTCTCTTTTCAATCTTAGAAAACAAATTTCATTTGTAAACTTCCTTTCTAGTTTCCTTATAGGGCAGTAGTTTAATCAAGGATAAGTAAGATTGGCCCAAAGATGATGCATATTGTGATTTGCAGAAGATCTGTGATTTTAATAAAGGCAGACGCAACCCTGGGATCATTTATGCAATGCATGAGTTTTACAATTTCTCTGACTCATGAATGTAGTCCAGTTTTCTATGATTACTTGGATTCTGTCAACACACACAAAAAAACTGGCTGCAGTGTTTCCATACAAATCTTTAATTAACAAAATCAGGGATGTTTCAAATTTTAAAATAACCTGCTACACATTTATTATAATTTAATATCTACATCAGCACAGGATTTTTCAAAAGTTCATGAAAATACCTGGTGCTTCTTAGGTCCTAATAAATCACTATACCTGTATATATAAAAATTACCATAGTCCAAATGAATACAAATTATAAGAGTTTTTCTTTCTGTTTAAATATCTTAAAAAGAAATTCTATTGGTTTTCTACAGTGGCATTAGTTTATTTATGAAAAGTCAAAGACATCATGTCTCTTGAAAGGCAACTCATCTCCTTCTTAAATGGCACTGAACAATTCTAAATTAATTTTTCTGAACTGGAACCAGCTTTAACTCACAGGAGAGGCAATAATACAGAAATTATGCATTTTACTTTTCACTGAATAATTTAACCAATTTTAAAATTTTTCTTTCTCCTGGTGTTAGTGCAAGAATTAGTAATGAGCATATTAAGTGGCTAGCATTATTTAAATAATAATACTATTAAGTCTACATCTTATGACTTATTCACTAATATAATCATATTTAGCATTTATCTTATCCATAATATTTATAGAATTGAGGCGCCATAGCGGTGTAGTGGACCGTGCCTTGGACTCCCAATAACACATTTACCAGCTGGACATCACCAATTGCTCTGTAGGAAACCATTAGGCTTTCTAATGTCCTGCCCATATTTACAGGCTTGGACACCATAAAGATACTTTGATTCTGTCCTTTTGGTTCACCATGAGTCTGACTTGATGACGTAGCAGTGGCTTTAGTTCCGGTCTGGAGGGTAAACATGATTTAATTGCTTTTTTCAAAATAATTCACAGAGTTAAATTGTTCTCCCTCCTCTGTTCTAGTCCATACCTAAATCAAAATTCACCCTGTGGAGCTGATTCCACCTGCTAGAAGCCCCATAGGACAGGCTGGAATTAATCCCAAAGTTTCTGAGGCTGTAATTCTAAATGGAATCAGACTGTCTTGTTATTTTCCCATGGAGCTGCTGAGAAAAAAGGCAAAATATACTGTTTGATAAATATGAATTTATTTTTAAATAACATTTATTAAATCTTAAAAGAGACAAAGACAAAGCAAAGACATAGATACATCATTCAGACGAGGTTGACCAACCAGCATGGGGTTGAAATGGCACCTGAAGGTTCACCATCGAGAACAGAGATAAATAGTGTATGTGGCAGGGGCGGTGAGGTGGTATCGAAGGGAGGGTGAGGGTGAATGGTAAAAAGCGGTGAGGAAACAGTCACAAAAGCATGATTGGTGGTAAAGCAGATAAATACATCATAACTGGTGGCACTACAGAAGAAGGACTGGGATCATGATTGAGATCCACACAATGTTAAATAGAAGGGTTTACAAGATTGATGAAGGGTCTTTTGTTCAAGGCAGTCAGGGGAAGACTAATGGGGTATGGTCACAACTCTTTGACCCTCGGTTCTTCCCCAGTATGGTGAATTCACCTAGAAGACTGCCCCTTCTGGGGCTGAAGGGAGAGTGGTGGAGACAATCCACATTCCAAGGCTTTCTACTTGAGGGCAAGATTATCTACATCTTTTATTAATTATCAGAAAGCATTCAGTGGAGGAGTCATCTTTGTGGGGACTCTTCGAATGTATTTGGGACTGTCACTGCCATTCATATCCCTTTGCAAACCAGGGTTCTCAGAATTTAGGCTCAATATAATCTCCCCATGTAATAAAAACTATTATTAATAATGATTAATTGATCACAGAGATTGGTGTACTTCTTTTGTGATGACTTAGCCAGGATATAACTTCGATAGCTGTTTATTTAAAGATGCATCTTTAAGACAGTAGACAAGATCTTTTCTGACAGCCAGGGACCATCTGATTTTGCCATCACACTTTGCTGTGCAAAGTGATCTCTTCAGAGATCACTTCAGCATGAGTAGTATTGAACAGAGTCACATCAAAAGAAAAAAATGTTTTTAGATTAGGGCTAAGTGAGAGCTCAAAATCCATTTACATTTAAGTTATAAATACATATCTAGTTTTTAAATATGTCATTGGGAGTCTCACAATTCTTATAACATTCCATGTGCCAGTTGTATCAAGCATATTTGTACATATGTTGCCAAAATAATTGTCTAAACATTTACTTTCTATTTGATCCCTTAGTGTGAAGGGTAGGTTTGTTATGCCAACATGGCCACAGAAGATTGGTGGGTCTGTTGTGACGGCATGGCCAATGAACACACAGGATGGATTGAAGGGCAGAGATAGGAAGGGCTCAGCGAGTCCCACCCTCTCTCTTGCTTCCGGATCTTCGGACCAGAGAGCTGCCTTGTTCGTCCTGTGTCTCAACCTCCAAGCAACACTACCCATGGGACATCTAATCGTGGACTATGTTGCTGTGAGTTGAGGTACCTTCAAGCCTTACTTCGCCACACTCCTGGGATATACATCTCTTGAGCTGGGGACTGTTGGACTCTGTCATCTGGCTGACTGTTGGTGACCTGCTCTGCTGTTTGCTGCCTGTGACCAGATAACCTGGATTGCTCTACAGAGGACTACTCAGCAGCCCTCAAGACTTGAAGGACTGCCAGTTTTCTAGCTGCCTCACGCAAGTGAGTTGCACCGAGCAATCTGTACTGCTTAACAGATAGTTAACTGTTTCTTTCTTAGCTTATATACCTTTCTCTATATATAAATATATAAAAAGAATTACTAGTGTCCTGATTTTTGTTTCTCTAAGAGCACCCTGCCTGACACAAGTGGTACCAGGAGTGCTTCTAGAGAAATAAAATCAAAAACATGGGTCTCTTTGATTGGCTTTCCAATCTGATTAGTCTCAAAAGCACTGCTGATGCTAATTCTACACCTAAAGCCATGGGTAATTTTGCCAATCCTACTAGTCCATGGTGTAAAATAGCAAGGCTAATAACTAAAGTAGGAACACCGATGGATAGGGTGCTGGTTACAAGAGAGGCTCTGGGAGGCTCTGGGAGATGCCAAGTATAAGGAAGCTGGTTGGCTGGTCCTCCTTACAATGGACTATGTGATTAAGGAGAGGGATTGCCTCAGAGCCTCAGAAGAACGCCTTAAGATTCACGGACTTGAAGGCATTTGCTGTGCTACAAAGGAGAGTCTTCTTGCCCATAGTAAAAGAGCCGATATTGCTGAGAACCAAGTCCAAAGTCTCATTATGCGAGTGGCTGAATTACAATGTCCGCTGAATGGCACATCTAGGGCAGTGTTGGAAGCCAAAGTGATGGCATTGATAGGAAAAAATTGGGACCCTGAAACCTGGGATAGGACTATATGGGCTGATGATCCAGAAGAGGAGGATATTATGCCACCAATAGAAACAAGTGAACCAGCCAAGTCAATAGATGTGCCCCTCCTAGCTGAAGATAGTAGTCTACTATCAACAAAGCAACCCACACCTGAGCAGATCAATCAACCTACTCAAGGTGAAACGCCAGGTGTGGCTGCATCTCTACCATTGCCCAAGGGAAATGACTTACAAGAAAGTGCTGAGAACACCCAAGAAACACCCTCACCATTGATAGTTTCTGCTAGACCTATAACTAAAATTAAGGCAAGGAAAGCTCCTAAGGGTGAGGCCGAGGTGATTACTCAAAAAGAAGTAAGCTATACTCACAGAGAACTGCTCGAGCTTTCAAATAGGTACAAGCAAAAGCCTGGGGAGTATTCCTGAGAATGGTTACTAAGGGTGTGGGACACTGGTGCAAGAAATGTAATATTAGATCAGTCTAAGTTTCTGGATATGAGACCCCTAAGCACAGACTCTTCTTTCAATGTCTCAGGAAGAGAGGCTAAGAGAGAAACCAACTCCTTATTTGGCTGATTCACTGATGCATGGGCTGCCAGATGGCCTAGATTAGACTGACTTGAGGTGCCTGACCTACCTTGGTACACTGTAGAAGAAGGCATCCAAAAGCTGAGGAAAAATGGTTTGGTGGAATGGATCTATCAGGATACTCCCATAGACCCCCAAAAGGGGGTGTCCTGAGGATATATTTTTTACTACAACCATGAGGAATAAGTTTGTGAGGTGGGCCCCAGCATCTTTGAAGACTCCTATAATTGGTTTGTTGTGTGCACCAGGATTAACTGTGGGAACTGCCTTAAGTGAACTCCATCATTTGCCCACGATGGGACTGATTGGACTCCATGGTAACAGAGGGCAAATGTCAGCAATGAATCAAAAGAGACAGGGTGGATGTCATTATAATAGACAACAAGCCTTTCGTGGTAATCAAAGCAGCCTGTCTCATGTGGAATTATGGCATTGACTACTTAGTCATGGTGTCCCTAGGAGTGAAATAGATGGGAAACCTACTAAATATTTATGTGATCTATACAGTCAGAAGAATGCTGGATCAGGTGAACAGAGGGATAGGCAGTCACTATCACTCAACCAATTCCCAGACCTGAGGTAGTTTACAGACCCACAACCACTTGAATGAGGGGAAGGCCGGGTCCCTTGGAAGAAGGACCCTGCCACATCATCGAAGGTTTATGCTGTTAGTCTTTCTTCTAGCCTTCCTCAAAGGGACCTCTGGCCTTTCCCAAGAGTGACTGTTCATTGGGGAAGAGGAAATAATCAAACTTTTCGGGGATTACTAGACACTGGCTCTGAACTGACACTAATTCCACAGGGCCCAAAGTGATTCAAAGGCCGCCAGTTAGAGTGGGGGGCTTATGGAGGCCAAGTTATTAATGGAGTTTTAACTCAGGTACGCCTCACTGTGGGTCTGGTAGGTCCCTGCACCCATCCTGTGGTTATTTCCCCAGTTCCAGAATGCATCATTGGAATAGACATACTTAGTAACTGGCAGAGCCCCCACATTGGATACCTGAAATGTGGAATAAGGGCTATCATAGTGGGAAAGGCCAAATGGAAACCATTAGAATTGTTATTGCCTAGGAAAATAGTAAACCAAAAGTAAAACCGCATTCCTGGAGAAATTGCAGAGATCAGCGCCACCATCAAAGACTTGAAAGATGCAGGGGTTGTGAATCCTACCACATCTCCATTTAACTCACCTATTTGGTCTGTAAAGAAGACAGATGGATCCTGGAGAATGACAGTGAATTATCATAAGTTTAACGAGGTGGTGACTCCAATTGCAGCTGCAGTTCCAGATGTAGTCTCATTGCTTGTGCAAATTAATACTTCTCCTGGTACTTGGTATGCAGCTATTGATCTGGCCAATACCTTCTTCTCGATACCAATTTCAAAGGATCACCAAAAGCAGTTTGCCTTCAGCTGGCAGGGGCAACACTACACTTTCACAACTCTCTCCCAGCGGTACATCAACTCTTCTGCCCTGTGCCATAATTTAGTCCGAAGGGACCTCAATTGCCTGTCTATTCCACAAAATGTCACACTAGTCCATTATATTGATGACATTATGCTGATTGGATCCACTAAGGAGCATGTATCAAAGACTCTAGATTCATTAGTACAGCATCTGCATACAAGGAGTTGGGAAATTAACCCAACAAAGATTCAAGCACCCTCCACCTCGGTAAAATTTCTAGGGGTCCAGTGGTGTGGAGCATGTTGACATATTCCCACTAAAGTGAAGAACAAGCCATTGCATCTGGCTCCCCCAACAACAAAACAGGAGGCACAACACCTAGTGGGCCTTTTCGGATTTTGGAGGCAACATATCCCTCACTTGGGTGTTCTACTTCAACCTATTTATCAGGTGACAGGAAAGGCATCCAATTTTAAGTGGAGACTGGAACAAGAAGAGGCTCTGCAACAGGTTCAGGCTGCCATGCAAACTGCTTTGCCACTGGGACCATATGATCCAGCTGACCCAATGGTGCTAGAAGTGTCAGTTGTTGATAAAGATGCAGGGTAGAGTCTTTGGCAGACCCCTATTGGTGAATCACAACGTAGACCATTGGAATTTTGGAGTAAAGTACTGCCATCTTCTGCAGACAACTACTTCCCCTTTGAAAAACAGCTGTTGGCCTATTATTGGGCTTTGGTGGAGACTGAATGTCTCACCTTGGGCCATCAAGTCACCATGAGGCCTGAACTACCCATCATGAACTGGGTATTGTCTGACCCACAGAGTCACAAAGTGGACGTGCGCAGCAACACTCCATTGTTAAATGGAAGTGGTACATACAAGATCGGGCCAGGGCAGGACCTGAATGTACAAGTAAGCTGCATGAAGAAGTGGCCCAAATGCCCATAGTCCCCACTCCAGTCACATTACCTTCTCTTTCCGAATCTGCACCTATGACCTCCTGGGGAGTTCCTTATAATAATTTGACTAAAGAACAGAAAAGTCATGCTTGGTTCACAGATGGCTCTGCACGATATGTAGGTGCCACTCGTACGTGGACAGCAGCAGCATTACAGCCCCTTTCTGGGATCTCCCTGAAAGATAGTGGTGAAGGAAAGTCCTCCCAATGGGCAGAACTTCGAGCAGTGCACCTGGCCGTTCAGGTAGCCTACAAGGAAAAGTGACCAGACTGTATACTCATTCATGGGCTGTGGCTAATGGCTTGGCTGGATGGTCAGGGACTTGGAAGGAACATGATTGGAAGATTGGTGACAAGGAGGTGTGGGGAAGAGGTATGTGGATGGATCTCTCTGAATGGGCCAAAAAAGTAAATGTAATTGTTTCTCATGTGAATGCTCACCAAAGGTTTAGCTCTGAAGAGGAGGGCTTTAACAATCAAGTAGATAAGATGACACCCACTGTGGAGACTGACCCTCCTCTTTCCTCTGCCACTCCGGTTATTGCCCAATGGGCACATGAACAAAGTGGACATGGTGGCAGGGATGGAGGTTATGCATGGGCACAGCAACATGGACTTCCACTCACCAAGGCTGACTTGGCCACAGCCACTGCTGAATGCCCTATTTGCCAGCAGCAGAAACCGACATTAAGTCCAAGGTACAGAACCATTCCTCAGGGACATCAACTGGCAACTTGGTGGCAAGTTGATTATATAGGACCACTCCCATCCTGGAGGGGGCAGCGCTTTGTTCTAACTGGAATAGACACTTATTCTGGATATGGATTTGCCTTCCCTGCATGCAATGCTTCTGCCCAAACCACCATTCGTGGACTTACAGAATGCCTCATCCACCGGCATGGCATCCCACATAGCATTGCTTCAGATCAAGGAAGTCACTTTACAGCAAATTCAGTGCGGCAATGAGCCCATGCCCATGGAATCCACTGGTCATATCATGTTCCTCATCAACCTGAAGCAGCTGGCTTGATAGAATGATGGAATGGGCTCCTGAAGACACAATTGCAATGCAAACTACATGGCAACAACTTGCGAGGCTGGGCCAGTGTTCTCCAGGAAGCTGTATATGCTTTAAACCAGCGGCCAATATATGGTGCTGTGTCTCCAATAGCCAGGATTCATGGGTCCAGCAACCAAGAGGTGGAAACTGTTGTGGCAACACTCACTATTACTCCTATTGACCCACTTGCAGCATTTTTTCTTCCTCTCCCAGCAACTCTATGTTCTTTGGGACTGGAGGTCCTGGTCCTGAAGGAAGGAACTCTCCCACCAGGAAACACAGCATTCAGTTCAGATTCCACTGAACTGGCAGCTGAGAATGCTCCCTGGCCACTTTGGGCTTCTCATGTCTTTGGATCAACAAATCAGGAAGGGTGTTACTGTACTGAGTGGTCTGATTGATCCATATTATCAAGAACAAATTGGACTGGTGTTACATAATGGGGGTAAAGAGTAATATATCTGGAATCCAAGAGATCCCCTAGGCTGACTCTTAGTGCTACCATGCCCTGTGATAAAAGCTAATGGTAAATTACAGCAACCCCATCATGACAGGACATCTAATGACCTAGACCCCTCAGGAATGAAGGTCTGGGTCACCCCACCAGGCAAAAAACCACAACCAGCTGAAGTGATTGCTGAGGGCAAAGGTAATACAGAATGGATAGTAGAAGAAGGTAGTTCTACCTACCAATTACGACCACATGATCAATTGCAGAAGCAAGGTTTGTGATTGTTCATGCATTTTCTGTTTATGAGCTTATTGAATCTTTTCTTTGCTCGTGTATGATATATCAGTCACAATTGGACTCAGTGTGTTCTCATTTATATGTATGATAGATGTTTGATGTTAAGTATAAGTTTGATTTCATTGATATCTGGAAATTCTATATGGGTAAAAAATTGTGTACAGGTGACATGTTGGCAAGGGGTGGATTGTGATGGATAGGTTTGTTATGCCAACATGGCCACAGAAGATTGGTGGGTCTGTTGTGACGGCATGGCCAATGAACACACAGGATGGATTGAAGGGCAGAGATAGGAAGGGCTCGGCGAGTCCCGCCCTCTCTCTTGCTTCCGGATCTTCGGACCAGAGAGCTGCCTTGTTCATCCTGTGCCTCAACCTCCAAGCAACACTACCCATGGGACATCTAATCGTGGACTGTGTTGCTGTGAGTTGAGGTACCTTCAAGCCTTACTTCGCCACACTCCTGGGATATACATCTCTTGAGCTGGGGACTGTTGGACTCTGTCATCTGGCTGACTGTTGGTGACCTGCTCTGCTGTTTGCTGCCTGTGACCAGATAGCCTGGATTGCTCTACAGAGGACTACTCAGCAGCCCTCAAGACTTGAAGGACTGCTAGTTTTCTAGCTACCTCACGCAAGTGAGTTGCACCGAGCAATCTGTACTGCTTTATAGATAGTTAACTGTTTCTTTCTTAGCTTATATACCTTTCTCTATATATAAATATATAAAAAGAATTACTAGTGTCCTGATTTTTATTTCTGTAAGAGAACCCTGCCTGACACACTTAGTATCAGCTCCTCTTTTTCCCTTTCAAGCCCTTCCCATCTTTGTGACCCTTGATAAGTTGTAAATCATGATTATTTTATATTTTACACCAACTGATGTCTCACCTCCCCCCCACCCACGGTTTCTGTTGTTCATCCCCCCTGAGGTGGTGATGGTGGTGTTTTTTGATCAACTCAATCAGTTTACCTTTCCTCCACTCTTTTTTCCACCTTGACCCTGTGCCAGCTGGTATCACTAATCCCTTTTCTGTTCCAGAGGGATTAATTAACCTGGCTTCTGTATGTTGTTGGCTCTTCTCTGTATCTGTGTACATGTTCTGGTCTAACCCTCATGAAAGGTAGGACTGGGGTCATGATGGAATGGGAGAGGGTGGTTTCAGGAAGCCTCAAGGAACCAGAGGAATATTGGGTGTTTCATCTGTGCTATACTGCGCCCTGGTTGACACATCCCTTCCTTGTGACCCTTCTTGAGGATGTCACATTGTATACAGATGGGTTTGGGGTCTCTGCTTTGAACGCTCTCATTTTCAGCAATATGTTTGTTTGTTTGTTTGTTTGTTTGTTTTTGGCGTCTTCTAATGCCTATTAACTGATTCTGTCAACATCTCATGAGCACACAGGCTGGTATGCTACTTCCATGTGGGCTGGTTGCTTCTCTGCTAGATGACCACTTGTTTAATTTCAGGTCTTTAATATCCAGGTGCTATGTATTTTGATAGCAGGCACCATCAGCTTTCTTTACCACATTTCCTTATACAACCATTTTGTCCTCAGCGATTGTGCCAGGAGTGTGAGCATCTAAGAGTTCCTGGTTGTTAGAACAAAGTTTTCTTATGAGGAGTGGGGCATGCACTTGAACAGAGGCCCAAAGTTTTATGTCTTTTATGTCTCTGGTCTAGTGCAGAGGCAGCATTACCAGCCTCCAGAAAAATAACAAACCTCATTTGTTAATTTGAAGATTAGTATCACTTATGGAGTCAATGTTATAGAATTTAAATATTTGTGAAACAGAGGCTATATATATATATATATATATGTATATATGAAAGCCTTTGAAACAAAGAGAAAACATGGAATATTATATAGATTAAAATGTAAGTGACAGAACACTAGGAAAAAATAAGAGTTAGACCAGGGCAACAATACCATAGAATTTAGGCACATTTGTAAAAAAGAAAACAACTAAAGCATGAAAAGAATAAGCACATGATAGACTTCAGTTGTCAATTATTGGGCAATCTCAAAGCATTAGTAGAATCAAACAAAAGTCCAATTACTTCAAAATCAATAACATTGGGATGTAAGTTAAAGTCCAATTGACATCGTGGGTTTTCAAAATCAGGTATTTCTGATAGTTTCTATGAAGGATGTTGTACACTCCAAAAAGATAAAGTCTACAATCCTGAATCTCTAAAGGCAGAAACCTACTTTTGTTGAAAATTTGTGATCAGCAACATACAAATTAATTTTTTATAAGTAAGAGTCCATTTTAGTAATGGTAACATTTTTTTCCCCATTCCAAGGACCGGTTGCCCTTTCCTAGTTTACCATAATATGTATTGTGAATAAAGTCAACTCTATTTGTTTCTAAAGCCTATACTATACTCTCTACAGTATTCAGGTATTTGCTTTTGAGTCTAAAAACATGTCAGCAAGTAGGGGATGAGATGAGAAAGAAAAATTTTACAAAAATAAAAAAGAGGTTCAGGAATGGATATTTTGTTTCAAAATATTCAATTTACCATGTCACAATCAAAATGGCATTTGCATTTCATCCATTTCTCTGTGTGTGTTGAGGAATTTGCTAGAAGAATTATCTGTTGATGCCTTCTGTTACTTAGGAGGCCAAAGACACACTCAAGCAGAGATGACGATGGTGAATATCTTCAAATTTGGTTTCTGGAGCTCAGGAGCTGCTATTAGATGCTATTGAGTTGGTGCCAAACCTCTAGCAACCCTATGCAAGCCAGAAGGAAACACTGCAAGGTTCTGCCTCACCCGAACCATAGCTTGTATGCCTAAACCTATTGTTTCAGCCCTGTGTCAATCATCTCTTCAAAGTCCTTTCCCTTTTTCACTGCCCTTCCCCTTTTCCAAGCATGGTGTCCTTCTCCAGAGACTGCTCTCTGCTGACAACATGTCCAAAGTATGCAAGTTGAAGTCTTGATAGTCTTGCCTTTAATAGGCACTCTCGCTGTATTCCTTTCAAGATTGATTTGTTTTCCTTTAAGCAGTCCATGGTACTTTGAATATTTTTCCCGAGCACCACAATACAAATGTATTGATTCTTCTTTGGTATTCCTGATTAAATGGCCAAATTTCACATAACTCCATGGCAATAGAAAACAGCAGGCTTTGGTATTTTCATGACAAAATTTTAAACATTTAAGATAATATTTAAAGCTATAAAGTATTTATGATACCTTATATGTTTAAAGATAAACATATCCATAATGTTTAAAGGTAAAATGTATTTATAATATATCTATATTTATGGTATATCTAAAATAATACATCATATAATATATTAAATATACTATAATATATTCTAGTTGAATAAGTATGATAATATATCTTTATTAACAACTATCCATTAGTAAATTCAATGATAGTTTCTAACTAGTCTATATGGTGTATATTAGAATTATTAAAAAATTTCTATCATTCCCATTTTAAGTAATTATGTATATAGAATTCTTATTTTATCTTCTTATTTCTTCTAGGCAGGATAAAGTGCTTCATCATTAGCTCATCTATCTCTTTATCCAGATGTTTATGACTACCAAATATATGCTCTTATAGTTGAGTAATTTGTTTTTTCTTCCAATATATTAAGTAATAGGGATAAGTCAAAATAAAAATATTTGTTTCTACTATTCAAAATCTAAAGAAGAGCATATAGAAGCCACCCACTTCTACTATTGCACTAATATATGCAGATAATTTTTCATATTATTTTTTCATCATTTGGTTAGGGGATCTTATAGCTCTTATAAAATTCCACACATCAATTATATCAAAAATGCTTGTACATATCTTACCATCATCATTTATAAGACATTTCCTGCTTTGGCTCTCGATATATGCTCCTCTTTTCTCCCCTCCTTCCCACCCTACTGTATCATTAATCAATTATATATTTTTTTTATTTCAGTATCTTACACCGTCCTTTGTCACATTACCCCCACATTTCTGTTATTCATCCCATGGCAGATCTTTGGGGTAGGGTGCTATATATTCAATCTTATGATGAGTTTCCCTTTTCTCACCCTTTCCCCTCCCTGACCACACCTCTCCCCTCATGATATCACTAGTTCCATTACTGTTCCTGAGGAGTTTGTCTTTCCTGAATTCACTGTGTTGAAACCTCTTATCTCTACTGGGTGCTCCAGTCAAGCCAGTTTAGTAAGTTAGAACTGGGTCATGGTAGGGGAGAGGAGGAAGTGTTCAGGGACTAAAGGAATGATGTGTGATTCATCAGTGCTATTCTACACCTTGATTGAATCATCCCTTCCTTAAATGGGATATCCAATTATCTACATATGGGTTTGGGGTCTCCATTCCAACCCCTCTCTTTTGCATAGATATAATTGTTTGTTTTAGATCTTTGATGCCTGTGGCCTGAGGCCATTGAAACATCATGATCACACAGGCTGGAGTGCTTCAACCATGTGGCCTTACTTGCTTCCCTGCGAGATGATTGCTTGTTTGACTACAAGCCTTCAAGGCCAGAGATGCTATATCTTTTGCTCACCCTGCCCCATTCACTCTCTTCATCACATTTGTTGATGCACCCATTCCGTCTTCAGAGATTGTGCTTGCTAAGTGAGATTGAAACATTACTCATTTTCCTTCAATAAAGAGTGGCACATACCCTTAAAAAGATCTTTCACTTGCTAAGGAATGGCACACCCTCTTAAAAAGAACAATAAGCCCATTTCATCCAGAAAGTTAAGGGTTCTTTTTATCCCCTCAAATGAATCTGCTAAGCAAAGTCAGGAAGAGTTTTTAAATGTTCTCAAATACATTTGTTCCATTCAAATCGTGAAATATGTGACATCATTGATAAAGATAGAATAAAAATAATACGGGGAACCCAGGACAGATGAGCCCTTCAGGGCCAGCAGTGAGATTGGAATTACCTGATGGGTGGAGAGAAGGTAGGGTAGAGAAATGGAGCCAACTACAGGGATCAACACATAAGACATCAGAGGAGTGAGCAGGGGTGGGGGAGGGGAGAGGTCAGGCAGTGTAAGATATGACAAAACAATAATAATTTATAAAGTATTGAGGGTTGGTGGGGGAAGGGGGCAGGGACAGAGAGGAAAGGATGTGAAGCTGATATCAAGGGCTCAAGTGGAAGAGCAGATATTTGCAGAATGATAATTGCAGCAAGCACATGAAGGTGCTTTGCACAGTATATACATATATGTATTATGAAAAATTATGTACAAGCCCCCAATAAAATGATTTTAATAAAAAAAATCAGATGGGGTAGAGCTATCAAATTGTGACTAAGCTTCCTATTCAAAATATAAAAAATGGTACTCTTCCTCTTGACACTTAGCTCACTAATTTAACAAGTTTCTATTTTTCAAGTGTAAAAGTCTAATTTCTGACATAATTTTCTTCCTACATATTAATAACATTTAAGATGAGACATATTATTCCTCCTGAATGTCATATCCCTCTCTCCCTGAGGAGAATCTTATTTGAATTAGTAAGGGTTGATAGTTATAATTATCAAAGAAATGCAAGTTAGCTAAGTTTGTTAAATCAAAATGCAAACAGTACCATACCTATGGCCCCTAATCCCAATCAACGTTTTATCATACTCTGTGCATGGTCATTACTATAAAAATTGATCCTGGTCCATTTGCCAGGGCATGGTAAGGCAAAATGGGCAATGATAAAGTAAGTATTGTTCTATGTACTTAACAGATACTGTCAGTTAACAGATAGTCTGGACTTGGTGCTAGAAATATGTCCATAGATAGGCTAAATATGGAACACATTAGGATGAATGGAATGTAGTAAAAACGGAAGGATGAAAGAGATAGGGGATAAAAGAGGGGGGAAGAGAATGAAGTAAAATGATGTTTTAGGCTGAGTTCTCAGCAGAAGCAAATCCATGGCACTTATAAATACACTTAAGTAGGAAAGCTTATATCAAGAAAAGAACTTATAACAGGAAAACAGTATGCATAGCTACAAAGATAGGGAAGGGTACATAGTTGGACTCACTTCTGTGAGTTAATTAATGTGCTGAAGGTCTCTCCAACTCACATGGTTACCAAGGCCCATGACCAACGAAGCAAGAGGTAGAAAAGCAAGGCACAGGCGTCTGGTAGCATAGTAGAGTGATGCAAGACACAGTGGGAACATATGACACAGCAAGATGAGCCAGTCAGCCAAGGGGTTTAGATGCAATATAGCTGGTCCAAGCAGTGTATGATGGTGAGGTGAGGTGGGCCAACTGATAGTGCCGCATGACTATGAGTGGCAGTGATACCTGGATGTATTAGTCTGGGTAGACTAGAGGAACAAATTTCATAGACATGCATATACATATAAGGAAAAGGTTTATATACAAGAGGAACAGGACATAGAGTCCAGTCCAGTTCAAAGTCATAAGTCCAATATTAACCTATATGCCTGAAATCAGTCTATAACATCTCCTTCTGACTCATGAAGTCAGTGGGTGCAGAATCCCGGCATTGGCAGGGGTCTCCACATGGCTCTTTGCTTCCAGGGCTCAGGGTCCTTCAACAGCAGAAGCAACTCATCGCTGGCAGAGGTCTCCATGTGGCCGCCCCAGCTTCAGAGGTCTGGCTCCATCAGGACAAAGCTGTGTAGTCTCTCCACCAGCTGCTCCAGCTTCTCAGACGCTGCCATCTTGTCTTGTCCATGATTCATCGTCTCTGAGGCTAACTCCCAACAACTGGGGAAGATAGCTTCTCATCTTCACAAGGGAAATATCGTGAGATTTCCCAGACATTATCAGGAGAAAACCATGTTCACACAGAGGCCTCATTGGCTACTCAATGGCTATCTCCAGATTAACAGGCTAGACTCCACCCCTACATCTCAATTGTGAAATTCACATAAGCACATGACTGCCACACTGGAGGTGCATTGTGGTGATGCAAACGGGCGAGATCAGGCTGTACTCCAATCTGGGTAGGGAGAGAAGGGATTCCCAGGCCTTTACAGCCTATACCTAGGCTACACCCCTAAGGAGATGTCATCATATTGTAACTTTGAGCGGCTAAACTCCACCCATTTCTTCTTCCATGTGATACATTGGTACACAAAAACCTAACCATCACAATCTACTTTTTGTTAATTGACACTTGTATTAAACTGTTTAACCATACCTATCTCCAAACAAAGATAATAAAAAAATCATATATGTGCTTAACGCCATATAGCTAACATGTACACACAAGAATGCACTGACTCCATTTGACATCTTAAATTTTATAAATGAATAAGAGAAAAACACTTGCTATATGCATATAAAGAGGAGATACTAACAATCACAGACCTGGTCTTTGAGACTGTTCACAGCATTTCTCCACTACCCATTCAGTATTCCTTTTGTCCTCAAGTCCTTGATCAGAATCTCTGCTGATCATGGATCTTTGCTTGATGGAGTGGATCAGACCTTCATGCCTGAGAGGTCTAAGTCATTATAGTATTGTGAAATTAGGTCTAAGTCATTAGTAGCTTTGTCAAATTAGGACTGCTGTAGTTTGCCATTTAATTACAATTCATGGTAGTATTATCAAACAAAAGCCTCTCCTGCATTCCAGACATTCTTCTTTACCTCTGCTTGAAACATAAGTCCTACTTTCCCTTGGTTAATCACACCACTGGTAAAGCAGGATCAATTATACCACTCAATACAGTACCACCTACTTTGCCAGTTCTTCCAGGGGCATGAAGTCCCCCAAAAGGTGTGGCCACCTATTAGGACCTGTAATTGTGTGTAATTGAGCTGTTTAGAATATGCTACTCAGGTCTGTATCCATCGGTCCTGCCTCCAAATCAGAGAATACTCATATTTGGAAACAGAGCACTGATCCCAGTGAAATGGTCATTAAGAATGCCTCCTGGCCATTTGGGGACCTCATGCCCCTGGAAGTCTGTCAATTGGGTCACAGCTAATGAGGCCTCTGTGTAGGCCTGGCCTTCGCCTGAGAATTCTGGGATCTCCTGTGTTTTCTCCTTGGAGGTAGGAGACACATTTTCTCTCAGATCACTTCCTAAGAGACTTTCTAGTGACAAGACACATGGCACTACACTGATAGACTCAAACTCACATGCAGCCATTGGATTTAAGGCAGAAACTCTCTAGTGTGAGAAAAAGCATTTGACTACTATGCCAAAGGCATAGAATTGGGGAAACAAAATTTAGGTGCAGATCTTTTGTCTGAGTGGCTCAGTGAATGGTGACCTGGACCTATCATGTATGTGCTCACTATTTTAATGACTTCCTAGCTTTATGACATGCATTAATATGATAGATATGGCTATACTGCTATAAATGAATATTATTGGAAGATTTGCCTTATCACCAAACCCCATTGTTTCTGCAATAGTGTACAGTCACTTAAGAGTTTTATTTTGAAAAGTCAGCAATATATAGGTAATACTGATATTTAAGGTCATCAAAGTGCTTCATATATGACATTGTTCACCAAGGGTTGGATAGAAATTTATTCAAAATTGTCTGCCAGGAAAATAATACAGGGTTTATTCTTCCCTTGGGTTCTCTATAATTATTGCTGAGTAAGTCTTCCCAATGTGAGTTTGTTCCTTACCATTTACCCACCATCAGAATTATAAATATCTCCTTTTAAATATAGATCATTGCCATCTCTGGCCTTCATTTGATTTTCCAGTGAGTTTCTCTGCTCACTCCTGTGGATTGTGTGTTGATTTTTTGCAACCTTGTCTCAAAGTTGTATGTTATCAAATGGATGGTCTTCTTCCTTTTCCCCTTTCTTTCAGAAGTGATCCCAGCTGATGTGAGGTCTTCTCTTTAAAGATAGTATTTATGAAGTATATCTAATGGGGGATATTATGGTGCACTATTGGTAGGCAGATTTTCTGTCCCCCTTTTTGGGAATCAGCCTTTAAGATTTGTTTAATAGTAGACTTATAATAGAGGACTCTTTATAATAGTGGACTCATACGATATTCATCATTTTGTGACTGACCAACTTCACTCAGCAAAATAGTTTCTAGATTCTTTCATGTGATGCAATGTTTCATGCTTTCATCACTGCTTTTTTTTGGGGGGGGCATCACTGCCCTCTGGTGGTCGTGAGAGCTACTCAGCCTTGCTCCCAGAGAGCTGCTGCTGGATTTGAACCACCAAGCCAATGGGCCGCAGTCCCGCACTCAACCACTACGCCACCGGGGCTCAGCCCTCATCACTGTTTTATAAGTATGCATATTATTCCACAATTTGCTTAGTCCAACCTTCCACTGTTGAACATTTCAGCTGCTTTTATTTTCTTGTTATTTGAAGTGTGTTTATACAAACATGTGAGAGCATATATGAACTTATGTTTTGTCTCATTTCTTTGAGAAATATGTCTAATAGTGGTGTTGATGGACTGTGTGGGATTTCTATTCCCAATGGCTGTAGATATCACTACAAAATTTTCCAAAGAGGTTGTGTGTATTTCCAAGTCCACCAACTGTGCTTACAAGTTCTATTGTCTCCACAAACTCTAGTATTTGCTGTTTCATGTTTCTTTTTTGAGTTGCTGTAATGTTGTGCATGCAAGGAGTTTCTTATTGTGGTTTGTGATATTAATTAGCATCTCCTAAACGCTAGTAATCACGAGCATTTTTTTCAATTGTTGGTCAGCCATTTGTGCTTCCTTTTTTGTAAACTATCAGTTCATGTATTTTGTCCACTTCTTAATTGGGTTATATGTTGTTTTCATATTGAGCTGCTGTAGAGTACTGTATATTTTGCCACTTAGACCCTTTTTAGATGTGTCATTGGTTAAAAAGAATCCCAATCTGGGGGCAGTAGTTTTACTCTCTCGATAAGCATAAATGATATATTTTCAGCAGGTCCTAGTCATCTGTTTCAGCTTATGTGGTGTGTGACTCCTTCATTATTACACGTTGTAGTCTATGAATGCCCTGCAGTAGGGCCACTAAGTTTGTTTCACTTTTTATCATTAATATTCTGAATTCCATTGGAAGTTTATGACTTTTATCCAATTAGAATTTGGTTTTGTGCATGTGAAGAGATAAGTGTCTTGTTTCATCCTTTTGTATATGGAAATCCTGTTTGTCCAACATCATTTGTTGAAGAAGCTGTCTTTGTCTCATTTGATAGTTCTTGGTCCTTTGTTGCAAATTAGTTGCCTGTAGGCTGAGGCATTCATATCTGTGTTTTCTGTTCTGATTCTATGGACTATGATTTTCTGCTGGTATCACTTCCACGCTATTTTGACTAAAATGGCTATGTTATACATTTTTACGTTAGGTAATGTGAGACCTTCTACTTGGTATCCTTTTAAAGAAGTTTTTCACTTATGCTGGTACTTTCCCTATCCATATGAAGTTGGTAGTTTTTCCCTTTCTTTAAAAAATGTTGGGATTGAGATTGTGTTGCTTCTGTAGATTGATTTAGATAGTATTGACATTTTCACAGTATTATGTCTTCCCACTCTATGAGCATGGGATATTCTGCCATTTATGTTGCATATTGTTTCCTTTAGTAATGCTCTGTAGTTTTCTATGTATGTATTTTGTTTGTAGGTTTATTCCTTAGTATTTTATCTTTTGTGTGGTTTAGCTGTATGGTATTGTTTCCTTAATTTCTTATTCATAGCTCTCTTTCATCATATACAGAACTCCAATTGATTTCTGGGTATGTACATTGTATCCTGTTACTTTGCTGAAACCCTAGATTGTGTCTTTTTGTGGACACTTTTCTATTTTCTTTGTATAAGATCATATACTCTGCAAACAGCATGAGTTTCACTTCTTATTTGCTTATTTGTAGTCCCTTATTTCTTTTTATTCTGATGGATTTAGACAAGATTTCCAGCACAATGTTGAATATGAGTGCTAAAATGGACATCTTGCTTGGACCCCATTTTTGGTAGAATTTATTCTAGTTTTTCCCCATTGAACATGATGTTGGCTGTTGGATATTCAAATGCTGCTTTTATTATGTTGAGGAATTCCCACCTATTCCTATTTTGTTAAGTGTTCTAATTTTTAAAAATTAGTTTTGTATACTGTCAAATGCCTTTTCGATATCTGTTGATAAGATCATGTGACTTTTATTCTGTGTATTGTTTATATCTGAATACATGGTAGACTTCACCAATGAAACCATCTTGTCCTGGGATCTTTTTGGTTGGAAGTTTCATAGTAACCTGCTCCATTTATTCTTTGTCATGAATTTGTTGAATTATTCAACATCTGTCTGCATTAATTTGAGTGGATAATTAATTTTTAGTTATCTGACAAGTTCTATATTTTTGAGACTATTTGAATAGTTTTTCATAAGTAGTGTGTGGCAGATATATAATCTGTTGTAAATTTGAGAGGATTAAGAGTGAAGGAGTGGAGTTTAGCCCATCAGTTCATAATTGATGACCTCATTTGGAAGCACTAAGGACATAACTAGCTCACTGGACACAGGATGCAGGCTCAGTCCCTGGGAGACATTCTTGCAGACAAGCCATATGGAGACAGCCAGAGGACAGGCAGCCAGAACTGTGGAGCTGGAGAAGCCATGTGGAGTCCTCTGCCAGTGCTGAGATGCTTGCACCACTACTGGATCCATAAGATGTTTCACCCACTGACCTGTGATTGTCCTGAATTCAGCATCATTGCCTGCGTTTCATGACCCTGAAAAGGAATCTATAGCTTGATATTGAACATATGGCTAATAACAAAATTGATCTGGACTGGAGTGGGATGGTTTATCAATATTCAGTTACTCTTGCATACAAAGCTCTTATACACATTTGAGTGTCTATAAATTTTGTTGTCGTTTTTTTTTTGTTTGTTTACCCAGACTAACACAGTGTGTTTTTATTCTTTTTATTTCTTTGGGTCTGTTGTAATGTTACCCTTCTCATCTTTTATTCTCTGTATTTGCAATTTTTCTTTTCCCCCCTTTGTTAAGTTTGCAAGTAGTCTGTGTATTTTGTTGATACTTTTAAAGAACTCATTTCCTGCTTGACTTTTTCTATTTTTCTATATATATAGATTATTTCCCCTTGGATATTTATAACATGATATTTATGATCACATTTATTTAGCTATTTCAGATATAAATAGCAAAAAATAGCTTCTAAGAATCAAAACCTTTATTTCCATGCCCTTTCCATATAACAACTGAATAAATCATATGGCTATATGTAACCTCGGTGTATGCAAAGAAGAAAAACTGTCATAAGGCAGAATTCAGACAAGCCTCCATACTCCATCTTCATGATTTGTTTCTCTAGCACACCACTCCTGGTACCAATTGTATTAAACAAAATTCTCTAGAGAAGAAAAATCAGGACACTTAGGCATATCAATGAGTAGATGAGTTTATACAGTAAAAAGGAATTATAGCAGCAACAAAACCATATAGCAAGCAGTAAAGAAAACTCAGTCTGATTTCTGTGGGCCATTTAATATACTGTAAGTCTTTCGAACTCACAGAGCCAAAGCAACTCCACTAGACAATAAAGTACCTCATTGTAATCTTCAATAGCATTTCCCTGATGACTGCATTTTGACTTAAGAATTCTAAGCTAATATATTGAACTGTGGTCAATAATTCACCATGCCTCACTAGTGTCATATGTAGTTTTGGTGAACTACATATGTAGTTTTGATAAATCCTTTTGCCAGCTTTTCTGGGTTTTGCTTTGTCCTTATATATTTCATATATTGTCCTAGTTTTGCCTTTTGACAATATTGTTTTCCAGTTTGTCACTGTGGTGGACTATTTCACAAATGATATATTAATCCAACATTGATACCCTAACTATCCTTGATTCTAATGCACAGTAGAAATATGATCCATTGAATTTTCTAAGGTGCAAGCTTTCAAAGTAGATTGCTAAGCTTGTCCTCTGAGACACCTCTGGGTGGACTCCAACTGCCAAAATATTACTTGTATTTTCAACAGCTGTTCTGTGGGGAAATAACTAAGTTAACACCCCAACTACTTTCCTTATCAAACTCTAATATCCTGGGATACAACAGCATATAACCAACTACCAGAGACTCCGAGAGGGTAAGGCAGAAACAACCCCTTATTTGCTAGGTTCCAAGAATTATTCCACTTACCCAATTTACAGAAAGTTAGTGATATCCCCACTGTGCTTACTATAAAGAAGTCATCTCTTACATGTCCGAATTTGTTGTTAGCCTGTCCTCCCATGTAACCTCAAGGGGCCATGCATAGTGGCTTTCTCTGCTTTGGATATAAAAGTATCAATAAGTCTACTTTTTATATATCTAACTTTTTATGTCATATTCCACCATTCAAAGAACCTATTTCCAATGCAATATACAATAACTTTGAAACCAAAACTGGCTTTGAAATTTTATTACGTTTTCTTTGGTAAATAAATATAATTTGATTTAATATTTAAATTGATGACTTAGTGATTCTGTTTTGCCCAATGACCTGTGACCTCATCTTCTCTACAGTAGAAAAAAAATCTGGCACAGCTAGTGGTTTATGCTGGCTGTTCAGTAAACTCATCTCTGCAGCAAACTAAGAATTTTAAAGTCTTTTAGTAAAAGTATTAAGCAATACAATGAAATGTAAAACAAGAAAATAAAAAGCAGAACCCTTCCTAATCTCCCTTTCAAATCTTGATAAAACATACAAATGAATTTACAAAGAATATTCAAGATATGAAAATTTACATATGTCATCTCTCAATACAAAACACTCTTAGAAAGTAACCAGGTCACTTGCCTTCTCACTCTTTATCTGGATGTAACTTCTCCAACTTCTAGCCACTCAAAATGAAACCACTTAAGTTAAAAACCAACAAATACCGACACCAATTCAATTTCAACTCATAGTAAAGCAATCAATCCCTTTGGATTTCTGAGGCTCAGGCTATTACGGGAGAGAAATCTTCATCTTTTCTCTGAGGAGTGCTTGTGCATTCCAAATGCCAAATGCATGGTTAATAGTTCAATGTGTTTAAATATAGGTATGTGCATGTTGCACATATTTATATATGATGATGGGGAAATGGATCAACGAGCATATACTTATAGGGTTATTAGTAAGACAGCAGTTGGGCATTGGAACTCCACTCAAGTACTTCCTCGGTGCAAGAACATTTTGTTCTATTAAATTGGCATTCCATAATGCTCACTTTCCAGACATGATCACTGAAGACAAATGTGTGCATAAGCAAAGGTGGTGAAGAAAGCTGATGGTGCTCAGATATCAAAAGGCTTGAGTAAACAAGCAGCCATCCAGCTTAGAAGCAACAAAGTCCACATGGAAGAAGCACACCAGTCTGTGTGACCATAAGGTATACAAGGGATCCGGTATCAGGCATCAAAGAACTAAAAATTATAACATTATAAATGAGGGGGAGTACAGATTGGGGACCCAAAGGCCAACAATAGGTGAAGCGACGTCCTCTTACAGAGGGGTTGCAGGGAGGAGATGGGCCAGTTGAGGTATAGTATAGTAATAATGAAACATGCAACTTTCCTCTAGTTCTCAAATGCTTCCTCCCACCCACTATCATGATCCCAATTCTACCAGACAAACCCAGCTAGATCAGGGGATGTACACCAGATCAGGGAATTTAGGATAGATAACCCCTTCAGGTTTGTGGTGGGAGTGGTGATACTGGGAGAGTAGAGGGATGGTAGAATAGAATGGGGGAACCAATTTCCGGGATCTACATGTAATCTCCTTTCTGGCATATGGACAATAGGGAAGTAAGGGATGGGACACATTGGACAATGTGCAATATGAAAAAATAATAATAATTTGTAAATTATTAGGGGTCCATGGGGAGACAGAGAGGGGAGAGAAGGGAAATATGAGGAGCTGGTCCTGGGGGCCTAAGTGAAGGGAAGATGTTTTGAGAGTGATGATGGCAACAAGTGTGCAAATGTGGCCTGTCTACATTTGATGTATGTATGGATTGTGATGGAAGTTGTATGAGCCCCCAGTAAAATTATTTATTTTAAAAAAGGAAGGGAAAGAGGAGCATATACCAAGGGCTCAAGTAGAAAAGATTTGGAAATGAGTATGGCAACATGTACTTGATACAGATATTGAGTTGTAAGAGCTGTAAGAGGACCCAATAAAATCATTGGAAAAAATAATTCAGTGTGTAACCCACTACTCCTCCCAATTCCTTTTCATGCTGAATCTCAGTTTTCTTCTGTCAAAGGGTAGCCTATCTCAGCTCCTGGCAGCTGTCCACATTCCCCATCTCATTGCCCCCTCCACATTCATATCAGCAAAGGAATGTTGAGTTCATTTCACATTGAGGATTTTTCTAGCTTCTCATTGTGTTACATGTCTTCTGCTCCAGAAAATAAGAGACAATATTTTATTTTAATTGCTTGTTATTAGATGTATTCCACCTGAATAATCTATCTGCCATAAGACCCCTGACTTCAATTGTATCTGATGTCTCATTTACTTAGTATAACATAACATAACCTACTAACAGTTCCAAGGACCAGAATGTGGACACTTCTTTGTGGGTAGAGCATTCTGCCTACCTTAAGAGAATGTATTTGTTTCTGTGTTTAGAATGATTCCCCCCCATTCTATGGTGTTCAGTTAGAATTACCAATCATTGTTCTTTTACATATGACCTTGTTTCCTTTGTCAGGATACATGACTTGAATGAGAACGAAATTTTCCTGAATGCATGTACAATCAACAATTGGATTCAATGGTCTTATATGTATAATTTAGGTAGTTAAACAATCACCATTATTTGTTTAAGATCAAGTTAAACTGAAGAGTTGGGTAATGACCAAAGAAATAATTCCTGGCTCCTAACTATAAAATTATCTAGGTAATGACATATTTTTCAGCTGATTAATTTTTTTGCTAGCTGGAACATCTGCTGTCATTTGAAAACTGTCCAGCTGAAAGATCAGAAACAGATGGGAACAGCATGGACGATGTCAGATTAGCTTGTGTGTGGTAAGTTTTATATGTTTCTTTTGGCTAAATCATTTTTGCAGAAAAGAGATGCCATTTGCTCCCACTATTAGCTTTAGGCAGTGAGCAGCAATCACAGGTACAAGAGAACTTACTTTCCAGTTAAAAACTCTGCTTTATATGAGGCCTAAGCCATAGGTTTCTATGTAATGTTGCTTTGACACTCACAAATCGGTGATTAGAGAGTTGTTGAATTCCTAGTTCTGACAGCTGACCAAGATTTGACATCCTTTTTAATCTTGAGAAAATTTCTTACTTTCATCCAATTATCTAAGTTTGGGGAAAGCTCCATGCCACATGGCTGGGTTACTCCCAGTAGATAATGCCAGTTGGCATTTATCTTTTCCTTAACTGGCCTAAATGTATCAGAATATCTTTTGCTTTTGTTAGCTGGATAATTTCTGTGTTATAAATGCCTAGGTAAAATTTATCAGCTGATGGAAATTTTGCATAATGCAGCTACCAGAGAAATAGTAGTTATCATCAAAGATCACTGGTTCACTAAATCTGGAAGATAGAATTTCCCCTTCTATCACTGATTGTCCTTTGAAGCCTAGTCAGGAAACTCAATTCTAGTTGATAGGTCCGGTGCTCCATGATTAAATTAATTAATGCTAAAAGAAACACAGGCGGTACAAGCTCACCAGAGTCACCTCGAAAGAAGGGCGTGAATATCTACTTCTGAAAAATCAGCCAGTAGCAGCCCTGGAGTATAGCTCAACTCCAATCCACCATGACTTGGAATCAACTCCAGGAGAGTGGTTCCCTGGTAGCTTGTTGACAGAAGTATATGAGTTGGTCACTATCATGACATCAGCTGGACTCTATGACAAATGAACCCAGCAAAGTTTTCTACAGCCTCCAAATTAAGTTTTTCAAGAACAAAAATTGTATGGATGAATTTGACCTCTTTCTTGAAGGTGGCACAATAATGGCTAAAAGGAGTCAGTTGTCCTTCAAGATCCCAGTCCAGTGAAGAAACAATGAACTAAGTATAGCATGTTATCTAATAGAAATATACATAAATGATTACTGGGGAAAACAAACCCATAATTGGAGCTTAAATATTAAAAGAATTCATAAGGTTACAAAAGTGAAAAATACTATTTCAAGCAAAAACAATGCATAATGGTATTAAAATGTATTGTGTAAAATAAGCACATATCTAAAGCATGAACAGACATGGGAAGAATATTCTAAATTACTCAAGTTCTCTAAATTACTAAAGTTCTCAAACATTTTGGTCCCTGAATACATTTACACTTAAATATTAGGGGAGAGTTTAGAAATTTTTATTCATGTTAATTGTATCTATTAATATTTATCAAATATACAACTTTGAATAACAATTTAATTCATTTAAACAATAAACACATTAGATGCTAACATAAATTACACTGAATAAAGTTCATGGAAATTATTACATTTCAAAAATAAAATAATTAGTAAAAAGTGTGGCATTATTTGATCTTTTTGATATCTTTTTAATTACTGACTTAAAAGAAAACATCTGGATTCTTGTAGCTGCTCCTGTAATTAAGCTATTGTAATACACTATATGGGCTGTAGTCAATGAAGAGAATTTGGCTTTGTACAGATAGATAACAGGAAACAAGATAAGTTTTAAATAGCATTTACAGACTGATTTAAACCGCATTTACAGACTACTGATTTCTTAAATTAGGTACTTCATCCAAATGTTGTCATATCTCATTCCAGAGTACCCCAAATCAGACTATTTGACATCATTATTAATCTCTTCAAAATCTTTGAGTGCTTAGAAGCTATTATGCTCACAGGGGAAGACAAATTTTCCAGAATTTTAATTTTTGTATGAGAGTTTAAATTTTATCATTTTTTCTTTGAAGTGTCATGAAAAATATGTGTAACTGTAGTTTGTCTATAAGTCATCTGTTCAAGTAAAAATTATGTTTCATGAAAAATAGTAGCAAGTTCAGCTTGCAACATAATGTTAATATTCTTCTCAAGAAAAATCTTATACTTGCCTGTTTAGTGGACTGAATACATATTAGTCAAACAGAATATTTTAAAAATATACCTAAGATCAATATGTAATTAAAATCAATAATTTTAGCTATGTCATCAAGGGCATCCTTGAATGAAACTAACTTCCCTGCAAGAGTGTGGAGAAGAATACAGTGACTACTTATACAGTTGATGTGTACCTGTACCACTTGTATGACTTTGCTTTGTACTGAGAAGTGAGCAGTTCTCATAATTCAAGAGCTGTGCTGCTTTCCAATCATCACTGCAAATTCTAACAAACACACATCCAAAAAGAGAAACGATGTCCAGTTTTGATAGAATCAATGACAAATGTTTGTGGTTTTGGTTTTTTAATCTTTCAGCCTCCTAATCAGGGCCTGGAGCATCATATTTTGTGCACTACGATTCTGAATAACCACTATTTGCCTGTCAGTATGTCACACATTGGTGAATCATGTGTTTTTGTGATACTGAAGATACTGTATTTCAAATATCAGCCAGGTCACCCAAAGTGCACAGTTTTCATCAGAGGTTCCAGTTTAAGAGCTGACAAGATGAAATAGACTATGCATTTACAAGTAATTTGCCATTGAAGACCTTATAGATATTTGTAAAAACATTGTCAAATACTGAAAACCTAATAAATAGTACCAGGAAATTGGTAGAGTGCCAGAAAATAAAAACATCATGTCTGAAGGTACTCAAAGTAAGACTGAAAAAAACTACCTTAAAAAGTAGAGTTGAGGGCTGAGCCCCGGTGGCGTAAGTGGTTGAGTGCGGGACTGCAGCCTGCGGGCTTGGCGGTTCAAATCCAGTGGCGACTCTCAGGAGCAGCACTGGGTGGCGCCCACGACCACCAGAGGCAGTGATGCCCACCCCACCCCCCAACAAAAACAAAAACAAAAAAAAAAATAGAGTTGAGCATAATGACAAATTAATGCATGCAGGAGTAAAACCTTCAGGACCATCCTTCATTTGCTAATAGAACCCAATTAAAAATTAGGTGAAATAGTTTCCACATATATAGGAATAATTGGATCTTGGATGTATGAAGTATAACTCTAGGAAAATTAGAAATTTTCCTAGAAATGAAATAGAACACTGAATGAGAAAGCTCTTAGGCATTGGTGAACTGAAATAGCTTGAAATTGGTCATTTTGAATCAGAAAATAATTTCATTTAGTCTGCCAGGAATGGCACAATCAAGTCGAATGATACTGCATTCATCATCAATAAGGACATTTCAAGATTTACATTGGAGGGGCTGAGTCCTGGTGGCATAGGTGGTTGAGTGCGGGACTGCGGTCCACGGACTTGGCGGTTCAAATCCAGCGGTGGCTCTCAGGAGCAGCCCTGGGTAGCGCCCATGACCACCAGACGCAGTGATGCCCCAAAAGAAACAAACAAACAAAAAAAGATTTACATTGGAGTACAATGTGATAATATAGTATCTATCCATATACAAGGACAACCGGTGAATACAATCATTATTCATATTTATGCACTAACCCTTAAAGCTACTAATACAGAAACTGATTAATTCTAAGTATACTTTCAGTTTGAAATTGATCAAACAAGCAATCAATGTGCATTGATAATCATTAGCAATTGGAATGCAAAAGTTGAAAACAAAGAGAAAGGAAAAGTAGTTGGAAAATATGGCCTTAGTAATAGAAGGAGAGCTTGATGGAATTTTGTGAGAAAGACCAATGGTTTTTTTCACAGAAAATACCATTTTCCTCCTGAAAATACAGAGTGACCGTATATGTGAAGTTCTGCACATACAATACATGAGATCAAATTAACTACCTCTATAGGAAGAGGTGATATAGAAGCTCAATACTTGTTGCTAAAATGAAGCCAGAGGCCAATTGTAGAAGAAATCATCAATTGTTTATATGCAAATTCAGGTTGAAGCTGAGGAAAACAAATACAAGCCCATAAGAGTCAAAATATAACCTTGAGTGTATCCTACTTGAATATTGGGAATAAATGAAGAACAGCTTTTAAACACTGAACATTAACGTAAAATGATCTGATTAGCTATGGAATGACATTGAGAACAACATACATAAAGGAAAAAAGGAAAGAAAGAAAAGATCAATATAGATTTCAGAAAAGACTAAAACTTGCTTTTGATCATAGAGTATCTAAGGCAAATGGAAGAAAGGATGAAGTCAAAAAACTGAACAGGAAAAGTCAAAAGGCAGTTGGAGACAATCAGGGGAAATAGTGTAATAAAATGTAGACTTAAAAAAACCCATAAAAAAGATAATACTCAACATTTTCTTCACCTGAAAGAACTCAAGAAAAAAAACTCTTGAGATGTAACATTGAAATATTCTTTAGGTGAAAGACCGAATGATGCAGGAAGCATAAATAAAGATGGAGGGGAAAATAGTCACTGTACCAAAAAAGCGCTAGTCAATATTCAACCATTTCAAAAGGTGTCATATGCCCCAAAACCAATGGTACTGAAGTAGAAGTCCAAGCTACACTGGAGGCATTAGACCAACACAAGCTTCCAGAAATTGTTATAATAGCAATTGAAATGTTTCAAAAAGCTGAGAAAGTATTTGACACACTCACATGTCTATATGCCAGAAATTTTAAACGAGAGCTTCTTAAGCAATTGACAGGAAAAGGTCCATAGTTGTACCCATTCCAAAGAAACATAAGGGCCAAACTGTAAAACCATATCATTGATGTCATATTCAAGTAAAACTTTGCTGAAAATCATCCAACAGCAAGTTTATTAAAAAAAGAGGTTTAAAAAATGTAGGCCGCATTCAAGGAGTGATGTGAAACAAGGGATATCCTTGCTAACATTGTATGGATGTTATCTCAAAATTAGAAAAATGCTTTATTGTATTTTATGGACTATGGAAGGGTGTTGGGTTGTGTGGATCACCTCTATAATGAACTATCGATAATTTTGAGAAGAATGGGAACCCTAGAACACTCTCTTGTGCTCATGCCAAACCTGTACATTTATAGAGAGGTAGTTGCATGAACAGAATAAGGAAACACTAAATACAAGGATTAAAATCTGGAAAGGTGGGTGCCAGGGCTGTATCCTATCACCAAATGTATTCAATCTAGACGGTGAGTAAATATGAGAAACTGGGTTATACTAAGAAGAATGGGGCATCAAGTTAGGAGGAAGGCTTATTAACAACCTGAATTTTGCAGATGAAACTATTTTATTTGCTGAATGTGTGGAGGACTTGGAATATATTCTGCTGAACTCAATGAGTTCAACCTTCAGTATTTATGGATTACAACTCAATGTAAAGGGCACAGCAATTGTCACTACTGATAATAACATGATGTTATGATAAATGGAGAAAAGATTGAAGTTAACAGTTCAAATGATGCTCTGCATTGTGTCAATCTGCTGCACAAGACCTCATTAAAGTATTGAAGAGCAAGGATGTTACCTTGAGGACTATTGTGTGTCTGATGCAAACTATAATGTGTCATTGCCTCAGATGCATGTGAAATTCAGGCATTGAAAAAGGAATATCCCCCCAAAATCAATGCTTTTGAATCATGGGACTCATAAAAATAATGAAAGTTTGATGGACTTCCAAACAAACAAACACAGATCTGTCTTGGCAGAAGCAAAATCAGAATGCTCCTTAAAGGCAATGGTGGTGGAATTCCACCATCTCACACACACGGGACAGGTTATCAGGAGAGAGCAGCCTCTGGAAAAAGCCATTATGCTTGGCAGCAAAAAAGAGTAAGAGCTTTGATGAGATGGATTAACGTAGTGGCTGCAACAATGGGCTCAGCCACAAGAAGCATTGTGAGGATGGTGGAGACAGGGGAATATTTTATTTTGCTGTGCACAGGTTGCTGTGAGCTAGAACCAACTAGATAATCTCTTCATAACTTCGCAAAGAATATCGATATCAAGTTCTAACAAGTGACGATCAGTTTCTTTCATCAATTGATTGTGAAGATTGTTCTACAACTCTTCTTGATGTGATTGAAATATTGAATAGTTTGATATGTGAAGTCTATCCAAATAAAATGATTTAAATAATACAATAAAATTAAGAAGTTGAAGAAAAATAAAATTCATTGAGCATCCATTAACAAAAGCAATCAATCAAGCAATAAAGTGGCTAACTAAAAATTATTTAAAACAACAAGAGAATGCATCCTTCACATAAACTGAGAATAATAGATTACTGGATAACTCACTTTATTAGGACACTATTTCCTACTTTTTCTCATGGTGGTGACTCTAATTCAGCTTTTCATATAAAGTCGACAACTTAAATGATAGCAACAACTGACTCAATTTCTAAATGTGTCATTAGAACAAAGAGGGCCTCTTCTGTCATTAGTCTTAATGTGAGTTTCTCAAATTAATCAGGAAAGTTTCTGTCTAACTTCTCCTGGGTAACAGGCATATTATCATCTCTGTGATCATGATGGGATAAGAGAGTTGAGACTAAATTAAGTTCTGTGATTCACAGAGCTCACTAGAGTTCATACTTGGATTAGGAATGGGAGTCTTTCCTTAAATATACTAGTGCTTTTTTAAGAATAAGTAGGTACTCTTGGCAAATTAATATATTGAAACATTATCTATCTTTTTAAAATACTATACACTTATATTACTTATAGTAAACAAATATTTAATATATATTTCTATAGCTAAGTGTGTATAATTTCAGCAAAATGATATACCAAAAGCAAAATGATGATTTGATCAAATTAAAAAATATATTGTCAGAGAGTTTAAATAACATTCCTAGAGTTATAAATGTAATTTTATGAGCAAAGACAGATTGATTGCAATGGCTGGTTTGATAGCCTGCTAAATTCCACTTTGTCAAGCTGTCTTCTGATAAGAATAATTAAAAAAAAACAGCTAATTTGTAATACTCAGATAACCTGACTTTTTCAACAGAAAACATGAAAATGGATTAAGATTGGGCTAAGTTTCATTCTGTTGTACACATGTTTTCCTTAAACCGAAGTTAGCAACAGCAAAGTTGACATTAACAAAAACTTGTTTAATCCTATTTACTAAGGCAGATTTTAGCACCTACACATTAGTAAATATTTGATAGTATAAAAAGATGAAATTGTCTGAGATGCACAGTTGACCTCCTTGTATGTATTTCCATGATTGTTTTTCCACCAAGAATTGCTAGAATATTAAACAGTGACATAATTACTGATCAATAATATTTATTGAGTATTTATAATTTATTGTGTTCAATGCTCATCTCTTCATATACATATGATACTTTATTATTGAAAAAACCACTAGCCAGACAGTATAATTATTTTCATTTTTTAAGTGCGGAATCTCACTTTTACAGTGGTTCAACAAACCTCACTACCATAAACCAACACAATTAATCAAGATAGGATAGCCTGTACTGAGATAGCAAACTAACCAAAAATCTTAGGAAGGTAGAACAACACTCTTCTCTTTTTTGCTCCCAATTAATGTTCGCTGGAACTAAGAAAAGTTATAGTGATTAATGTAATTCCTGAGGGAACCAAACTGAAAAGCAACCAATACCTGAGGAGAAGGAGAGTTCTGGAGGGTTTCTCATTCGTCCTTGAATGCTACACGTGAGTAAAGCACTTATTTTAGTACTTATTTTATTTGCTACTCAAGCCAGCATTAGTGACATAGCCATTCACAGTCCAATCACAGTGACTAGAAGGACGCCTCGAAGGAGAACCAAGAATATTTGACAAACACAAGTTTCCCTCTCCTCATCTGTCTGAAATCACAGTGCCTAGAATCTGAATGTATTTCTCCAATTTTAGGCAGTGTGTAGCTCTTTAATTAAAGATCATTGTGCTATGTGTTATGCTAGATTGAGTAAAGAAACAAATCCAGTGACCATGTATGTGTGAGGTAGCTTTATATCAAGAAGTAATTACATATCAATAAATCATCCTAGCCCATTTCAACTCAAGTCCATAAGTCCAATACTAGCTCTTAAGACATTTTTCAGACTTGCAATATCAAAGACTACAAGAAGAACACAGGTCAGTGGATGCAGAGTCCCGACTATCAAGGTCCATGGAAGCGTGGCAGAGTCCCTGCATTTCTCAGACTCAGAAAGCAGGAAAAACAAGGCAGAGAGAAAGCAGGTTCCTTGGGCCTTTCAAGAAGGTCATGCCCACAAAGAAATGCCATAAGGTTGTGACCTGATTGACACCCTACCCTTTTCTACATCTTCAAGTGAACAAAATTTTATCTATCACAATCATTATATGGAACAATATACTGCATTATTTTCTAGGGGAGAAAAATCAGCAGCAAACTTTAAATTAGCTATGTAAGGATCAGCCATGGAAGGATTTTGTTCATGATATTAACTCATTCTCTAGTGACAGAATCATTGTCACTAGATTGGCAATGTCCTCTGGGTCACATGCATGAACAAACTCTTGAGCTATATAAGCATAAGTACAGATGAGAATCACAAACAATGTTGGTTGACACCAGAGACTAACTTTTCCTAGCTTAGATTTTGAGCCTTTGTGTTTAAAAAAACAAATATTTTTATTCTGAAGTTTTTTGAGAATTATTCTAAAACGGTTCAAACCTCAGGCCACATCTCTGTGTTTCAATTTCTTCTCTGTTGGCAATGTATTAGCCATCCAACCTCTCCCCTGAAAGGCTGTTGCCATTCAGTGTCTCCCTTGAATATCTTTACCATTAAGACTAGTTGCACAGTTATATTTGGTAATTTTAGCTGCTTTCAATCTCTTCCTTTGTTATTCAATAAAAGTAAATAACATTATGGGACTGAGAATAAGTTCATTTTCAAGAACTCACAGCAGGTATTTTTTTTTATTAAAATGGAGCAGTGAGCCAAAAGAGTTTGGGAAACTTTGGTCTGGAAGATCTGCTGAGGCCCATTCAGCATTATGTTGCTCTTAATGATAGGTACCAGCAAGAAGCTTCCCTCTCATATGGACCCTCTGTACACAGGACAAAACACTGACTCACGACCTCTGCTATGTTTGAACCCATTATTGCAGTCATTGTGTCAATCTCTATCATTGAGGATATTTCTCTTTTTGGATGACTTTCTGTATCCCAAGCATAATGTCCATCCCCAGGTACTGGTCACTCCTGATAACATGTCCAAAATTGCAGCGAGAATGTTTCACCACACTTACATCTCAAGGGCATTTGACGGTTCTTCCAAGCAGCCCATGGTACTTTCAGTATTCTTTGTCACAATCATAATTCAAATGTATCAATTCTTCATTGGTGCCAGGTTGTGCATATGAATAATACCTTTGCATATATTTGAAGTCAGTCAGATAAATATGAGGTTATAATAAGACTATTCCCCAGCTCTATCTCCTCTAAAGAGTTACCAAACATTAGAAGTTACTTGCCAACAGATGGTGAGAGATCAGATGTGTTCAGTCTGATTGGCCCACTCCCTGCTGTTTAGACAATATATTCCTTCTCCCTGAAGGCTTTCAACCATCGGTCTGGCCCCTGTAGGTGGGGCTCACATCCTACTGTTAAAGGTCTCAATGGAGAGCCAGACAACAGTCAAACCTGCTCAGTGACATCCAAAATTAGGCTGCCTCCCTGTATCCAGGATCTGATCATCTTATCACATATTACCCTATCCCTCCTCTTCCTATAGTGTATGTACCTCTAGATCATCCCCTTCCCATTACTGTATTACCTATATAGCACAACCCTTTCCTGTGACATTTGTCCTGACTTGCAATTAGGGGGTTTGCACATCCCCAAAAGTTTTATAAGCCTTGGTTAGCAATCTCTCTCTCTCTCTCTCTCTCTCTCTCTCTCTCCACGTGAATCACCAAGCTGGGCTAAGGTGAAATGTGTCTGACTCCATTATTTCAATCTCTTTTCTCTCATATTTTCCATAACTTTACTACAATCTTTATTATGGCTGTTCAATTGCACATCCCAGATCTGTGATGATTTGTTAGTGACTGGCTGCCCTGACAACTAAGTACCAAAAGTGATATCTGTGCATTTAAATACTATGAAGAAGTCATTTATAATAGCTTTTCCAAATACAATATGTTATCTAAATTATTGATACTGGTTATCGATCCCAGAAAAAATGGAATTCTTGGTATTTTCTCCACTTATCATGATGTTGCCTAACCATCTAGTTAGGCAAATGGGAATTTTTGTTTTATTTATGTTAACAAATATGTAGATTATGTTAATAAATAATCTACACAAAAACTGTATGTGAACTTCATCTGTAAGTGCTTCAAATCCTTTGCATTTGCTTCAAGCAAGGTTGTATAGCTGAATACTGCAGGTTGTTAATGAATCCTCCTTCAATCCTGATCAGATGCTGTGTTGTTTTTCACATACTTTAACTTTGGAAATTGATGGAATGCCACCTGGTAGATTTCCACAAAATCATTTAATGCAAAAGTGCTAACATGTCCTAACCCAAAGAATTGTAATTGACAGAGGGAGATTTCTAGAGGAGCTCATTGCACTGAAATATGATCCATTCAGCCAAACATTATCAGATGCTATCATTAATATCATAATCAAGTAACATTTTTTCTGAAGATAATTTTTTAAAAAGATTCCAGTAGTCTCTCCACAGAAACTGGCAGAAAAACAGGCTGGCTTCAGAAGAGAAGGTAGAACAAAGGATATCACTGCTGAGGTCAGTTGAATTATGCTAAAAGCAAAAAATATCAGAAAAAATGTTTAACTGTTCTATTTGCTATGCAAAAATATCAACTTCTGTGAATCATAACAGATTGTGGATACTATTGTGGGAAATGGGAATTCCAGAACACCTGTGTTCACTAAAAACCTGTACAGAGGCAGTAATTTGAACAGATGCAAAGGATGCTGCATGGTTTACAATCAGAAATTATGCACATCAGGATTTTAATCGTATTTATTCAATTTATATTTTAAGATAATAAGTCAAGAAAGCCTGGGCTTCCTACTCCCACCAGTGCAGTGATGCCACACATACACACACACACACACACACACACTAAATAAGGCAAGAACCCATACTATATGAAGAAGAATGCCTACCTAGAAATGGGAGTTGCAACACAGTGTATCATAGCGACACACAATTCACCAACAGACAGGTGATGTCTATGATGAGGCACATCGGCTAGAAATCAAACTCCTTTCTCCCACATGCAAAAGAAAAAATACAAATACCTCAAGGTAAAAACAGCTGTCAAAATATAAAATGACTTTACCATGGTGTCGTGTTAAACCTATGCACTTTCAGATGGATGGTAAGGCTCCATGTCTACAAGTATGCACATACACACCATAAAATCAGAAAAAAACAGAGATGACAAATGTATTGTCCTTATTCTACATCAACTTCAAGATTAAAGATTCTGAAGATGATACTCAAATTTAAGAATTAGTGAATATACTTGTAGCTATTGTTTACTACATTCCTATTATCAATGTGACACCACATACTACATATCAGTTTGTCACACTGTGGTTACTTGATTGTTGCAGTGATGCTGGAAGTTTGTTTACCAGCATTTCAAATACCAGCAGGGTGACCATGATTCAAAGGAGCTTCCAATCTAACAGTAGAATACTGAGAAACAGGCTGTCCACTTATGAAGGATTGATCACTGAGAACATTATGAATAATAGCTGAGCATTGCATGAGCCCCTTAGATCAGAAGGCACTCAAAATACAACTGGGGTAAAGCTTCTGCCATCCTTTCAAAGATTCTTATGCTTGAAAAAACAGTTGCACCAATAGTGTCAATTCATCTTCTTAAGGGTCTTCATCTTTTAGTGTCCCCTCCACTTTGCTAAGCTTATGTCCCTCTCCATGGAATGGTCTCTCTTGACAATATGTCCACAGTATGTAAGACAAAGTCTCACAAGCCTTTTCTTTACATACTCTTGAATACTCCATCTAAGATATTCCTGTTTGTCATTTTGGCACTCTATGGCATTTTCAATATTCTTTTGCAGAACCACAGTTTAAATATATTAATTATTGTTCAACCTTCCTTATTCAATGTCCAACTTACATATGTGGAAAAAGTAATTGAAAATATCATGGTTTGGTTCAGGTGCACCTTTAATCTTCAACATAACATCTCTGGTTTTCTGTACTCTAAAAAGGCTTGTGAAGCAGGTTTACCGATGAATTCATCTTTTGATCTCTTGAGAGTTGATTGTGAACCCAAGCAAGATAAAATTCTTGATAACTTCAAACTTTTCTTCATTTATTATGATGTACCTATCAGTAGAGTTGTGAGGATTTTATTTTTTTAATTTTCTCTTTTTTATAACCCTTTTAGTGGCAGTTAATACAGATTGCATTTCACTCTATAGTTCATTCACATCAAGCAATATTGTGCAATATCTAATCAAATTCAATTTTAAAATGTTTTCTTCCTTTTTGAATTCCTTGATTTCAAACAATCTTTACCTATCCCACCCTGTACTCCCCATGATCCCTTATTCTACTTGTGGTTAATCCAGGGAGACTACAGAAACAAATCCATAGAAACACATATGTGCATAAGAAAGAGGTTTATATACAAAAGCAGTTGAATTTTGCAAAACTATCCCAGCTCAGTCCAGATCAAGCCCATAAATCTGATATTAACTCATATGTCCAATGCCAATCTATGAAGTCCCTTCAGACTCATGAAATATACAGTGAGGCTGAATACAGGAGGATCACAGGTCGGTGGGTGCAAAGTCAGTGAGAGTAGAAGCACCTCACTGCTGCCAAGGATCTCCATGTGGCTTCTCCAGCTCCCAGGGTAGAGTGCCATGTGTCTTTCAGTAGAGCATCAAGTCAGGGAGGGAGCATAGCAAAAAAATATCTCCTACCTCTAAAGTGGAAAAACAGAATTTGCTAGAATTCACAGGAGAAAGCCATGCCCTCACAGAGGCCTCATTGTCTATGATCCGATTAAAAGACTATAGTCAATCTATTCACTCAAGTCCCAAATTGACACCAGATTATGTAACTGCCACAACTTGTTTCTGTAGGTTCATCTATCTTGGGTTTCATATACTGAAAATCTTATAGCAAAATTTTAAAAGGGCTACCCATAGTGACAAAATACATCAGAGAAAACCTCATTATAAAAAAAATAAAGCAAAACAAAACCAAAAACTGATGAGAACCTGATTTTGATTTTCTTTTCCTTGGGTTATAATCCATACTGAAGGATTCAGTTACCATTCTACATCAGTCAGTGCTTCCCATTCTTCTCACTTTTAGCAAGCAACGTTGTCATCTGCACATCGTAGATTTTTGATAACCCTTCATGCAATCCTGATGACACATTCTTTTTTCTATATAATCCAGTTTCTCAAATTATATGCTCAGCATAAGTTTGGATATTCATGGTACTATGATATTCTGATGCACACCCGTTCCTGATTTTAAATCATGTTGGGTTCTCTGGTGCTCTGCACATGACTTCCATTCATACTACTGTCTCTTGAAGCATGAACAAGTTCTCCATAATTGCAATGTTTTATTTTGAAATTTTCATTATTCTCAAAACTCATCATAGTTTGTTATGAACCACACAGTCTTTGCATAATCAAGAAAATATAGGTACTCATTTTTCTGAGATTCTTTGTTTTCATCCAAAATTCATCCAAAATCAATAAGTGTTATCTTATAATTCCAATCTGGTCTTAACCTCTGTCAGCAACCTCTGTCAGCTCCTTATGGATGTACTGTTGCCTTGGGTGGCCTTCTGTGATGTTTTACTTGTATGCAATATCAATAACATTTATGTGTAATTTGAACATTCTTTGGGTCATCTTTCTTTGGAACAGTTACACACATGGATGTCTTCCAATCAATAGACCAAATAATTGTCTTCCAATTTTCTGTTATAAACCAGTGAGTACTTCCAGTGCATCATCAGCTTGTTGAAATACTTCAATTGGTATTCTATCAATTCATGGATTCCTCTTTTGGACTAATTCTTTCAGTGCAAATTCAATATCAGCACCTTTGATTCTGGCTTATATACTATCTCCTGAAATGGTAGAATGTTGACTAATTGCTTTTGGTACAGTGACTATGAAGTTTTCCCATCTTTTTTTTTTTCATTCTTACTGCATCATTCAATGTTTTTTTCCATAGAGTATTTCAGTACTATAACTTGAGGCTTGAATTAAAAAAAATTATGTGTTAAGATATGCTGAGTGTGTTCTACCATTTTGGTTTTTGCTTTAGGTTTTTGCACATGTCGTTATAGTTATTGATTTTGTCTACTAGAGCTTTCTTTGAAATTTCCTATTCAGATATTTACATTCATTCGATTTAGCTACTCTATGAACAAGTTTCAGCATCTCTTCTAACATCCACTATGATGACTTTTTCCTTTATTCCTTCCTCTCTCCTTCCCTCCCTCCCTTCCTTTTAAATAACCTTTTACTTTCTCTTATCAAGTCTTCTGTCATTAGTGTTTAATGTGCCAAATCAAATGGGATAGTTTTATTTCTGGTTTTCATTTTCTTCAAGTCTAACATTGACTTATATATCAAAAATTCATCATCTCTTTTACAGTTGGATCCTGACCTGGTTTTAGCTGCTATTATTGAGCTTATCCATCATCACTTTCCACAGATATAATTAATTATATTTCTGTGTATTCCTTTTGGAGAAATTCACATATTTATTCATTTTTTGTGTTATCAACAAAAGTTAATTTCAATGAAGAAGTAGTTGGTCTGCAAAGTTGTATCATGTGACCTTAGCTTTGTTTCTATCAACAAAGTCATGGTTTCCAAGTTCTG
>PVJH01014822.1:0-55652 GCA_004026705.1 Nesogale talazaci | reverse complement strand
CAGGAGCTGGGCCGCGCAGGTTGCTGTGAGATTCCCGCCGCCCGCCCCCACCCCACCTCCCCACCCTTTTTCCTTCTGTCGCGTAGTTGCAGGCTACAACTGGAAGCTGCTGCTGCTGTCGCATCAGCGCTCCTGCACACTGTGCTGATCAGTAGCTAACGCCTTGGTGGCAGTCCCAGCAGCGGCTGCCACCAGGAAGCGAGCCACAGCTCCGCGAAGTCACTAACTGCCTCTCCACCTGGCCTCACCTCCGCGGGTTCCCCGAGGTTCTCTTGTTGCTGATAGTCATGGTGGTTGCTTGACCTTGGACCCTGTGGTTGGCTGGCTTCCAGAAGTTTCTCTGACGACACGGTGTGCTGAAGATTGCGCTCACTGCAATTCAGGCGCAGAGGAGGGGGTAGGAGAGAAAAGGCTGCAGTGGTCACCGGAGTCTCCTTTTCCTTCTCTGGTAGAAACTGGGCCAGCTTTGCCTTTGACATACACTGCACGACTCCTCTACACAGGGCCCCGTGCAGGGTGGAAGAAGCGGCCAAAAATGAAAGTACAAGCATGGACTTGTACTTTTCCAGTCTCTTGAACTTTCTTCCATCCACTCCAAAACCGAAAAAGACTGACTTGCCAGTTATTTAAATACAATAACATTTTTAAAGCATAGGTGCCACACATAGGCTGGGTTTTTGCCTTTTTTTTTTTTTTTTTTGAGATTGATGCTTCTCTGACTCTTTCCAGGGCTCCCTGGTGGTGCAGTGGTTAGGTACCAGGGTCTGAGTCTCATGGTATGAAGTTCAAAACCATCAACAGCTCCACGGGAGAAAGACCAGGTTTTCTACTCCTGTGAACGGTGCAGCCTCAGAAGGCCCCGGGGAGGATGACAATGCAAAATATCAATATCATAGAAGAGAGAGAGAGAGAGAGAGAGAGAGAGAGAGAACAGTTCTTGGCCATTTAAAAAGGTATTTCAATGTATAATTTTACCAGTGACTGTGGGTGTTGTCAATTGAGAAATTGGCCCTTAGGGCTAGTTAGTAATAGTGACGCTAACACAAAACATGCACTCGGAGATGGAGTGGAGGACCCACTTTTAAGAAAGAAAAGAAAAACTGTAACACCAGAGAAAAAGCAATACTATCCCCAAGCTATAAAATTAAGGCGCCTAACCCCACCCCAGATTCCACCCACTCTCTTCCAACTTGAGAAGACCCCGTATATGTCAGAGGAGGACTGTGCGCCACAGGATTTTCAAGGACTGCTTTTGTGAAATGGCCTTTCTTCCCAGGCACCTCAGTAGGACTTGAACTTCCACATTAACCATATGTCCTACTGAGGTCTAACTCTACATAAAAGCAACAAGCACAAGGAGAAACCTGTATACATTTCTCATTCTATTACTCCCTTTGGTTTCATTCTATGATAAGTAAATGATTACTTGAAATATTTAAATCTCAAAATAGAATACGATATTCTATAAAAAATAAAATATTTAAATCTCAAAATAGAATTTGTGATTGTCACTGGAGAGTGTAAAAGTTGTATTTCGTTTTCCTACCTTATTAAAAAATAGATTTGAAACCACATCAAGCATGCTGTTTAATCCTACAGCATTGTTGGCGAGCAAACATCAATTTGTGTCTGTATGTAAAATAAGACTCAAGTAGATTAAATGGGAGCTACACTTATGAGCCTCCACAAGGTGGATTGACACAGTGGCTGTCACAATGGACTCCACGCAGGCCTGATTGTGAGGGTGAGGCCGTGTGGTTCTGGTCTATGGTACCTAAGGGGGGAGGAGTTGCTACTGACTAGATGGCACCTACCAAAAACACTTTTGCTAATATATATGAATATATTGGGATTAAAACTAAGCTCTTCTGTTTCCAAAGGACAAATTCCTTCATTGTTTTGATTATTTTCCAGATGTTCCGGGGTTCTCATAGCAGCACCAGAACCCAAACTGCTCAAAACAGTACACTTCAGGGTCTGGGCCAGAACCAAAGGAGAAGAAAGAGGACAGTGCACTCTCTGCCAGGGAGGGCGCTCATGTTCATGGCCAAGTTCGACTCTTCAACATTCTTGTTTTTCCATCTTTATCTCCCTTCTCTGTCATCACTTATTTATCTCGATCAGCCTTACAGCAAGGGGAAACACTCTTTTTTGTTTGGTTTCTCATTATGTGTATTTTTAAATGCCCTTTTTACAAGGCACCTTTGTAGCAGCCTCTGTACTAAGTGGTTAGAGACTTGTTTGAGTAATCACTTTGAAGTTTTCATATCTTCAGGACTCTATTAGTCAGGTGTAGATTCTGATTTTATGATGACTCACTCAGTAGTAACTGTACATCATCTTCCAAGTTAAGAAAAAAACTGTCTGGAATGTATTATCAATGAAGAGTATCTTCCACAGTACCTGCTTGTGTTTCAAAAGTTAGGTTTTAAGAATACATTTAAGAATAATATTAATACTAACAGTTAGTTGGAAAAAGCCTCCTTCCTAGATCAAAGTCTTGGAACAATTTTTAAATGTGTCTTCTGATGTACAATCAACTCACTCATATTCCTTTAATATCACCTCGAGGATATCTTCCATTTCTCACCTCTCCATTTAAGTTCTCCCTTACCTTTCCACAATTCCTGTTCTATCCTGCACGGACCCGGCACCTCTTCTTCCTCGCATCTTTGAAAGTCCTTCTACCGCTTCCTCCCTCTGTGATGTTTTCCATACCTAAACAAGGTAGTCTGAGAAAGCCATCCAAATTGAAGATATGCGTTTTCATACACACACTGGCATCTCTCACATACAGCGTCAAAGCTCTGTCCTTCACCAGCCTGACAAATGATTTTCTCCAAAGGCAGAGATAAATTGCATGGCAAGCCTGGCCAGTGCTCAAAGACAGACTCCAGAATGACACCTCCCTGCACGGACACCACAGCTGCTCTTCTAAGATACGCAGGTGCTCTGTCAATGTCTTACACATCCTCCACAACAGCTCCTTGACACCAGCTGTTGGCACACACCACAAACAGGAGTGCGTGATGCTAGGCTTCCAGAAGTCAGGGAGCTTCCACCTCGGAGCATGACTGCACCCTTGAACCAGGCACACTTGTGAAAACAAACCGGGCACACAGCGGAGATTCTGCTGCACTACAGTGGGCCCACAAACAAAGCTAGACAGACTTCCAAACAAGCCAAGCAGCAAAAAATAAATAGTAAAAACTGTTTTCTATACAACGACCGCTATTTGTGAATAATACCCCTTTGACTCCAAAATGATGGTTAAGAAAATGAAAAAGTCGCCAAGGTAAGACTTTCTTTGCTTGGGGAGCAGACGCTAGCAGATGCTGAAGGAGAAAGGAGCGGTTGAGGAGAACACATGACCTCGGGCAGAGCCATGCACCCGTTGCCCTTTCCTTGGCCTCAGTTGTTCTGAGGCTGTCAAACCATTCTCAGCTCATGTTTAAAAGCTTACTATAGGGTCCACTAGCACGGAGCACATCAACCATTTACACCACACCGGGTCTCCTTGGCTTCCAGAGGAAGCCTGGTGGCGTAGTGGCTTCTGTGTTTAACATACGCAGGATCAGCAGTTCAAACCCTCCAACCACTCTAAAGAGAGAAAGAAGATGCTTCCTGCTCCTGGAAAGACTGACCGTCTCTAAGACCCAAAGGAGCAGTGGTTCTCCGTCCTAGGTGGTCAAAGGCCCCCAGGCACAGGCCACTCACATTTTGTCAAGGATAAATCCTCAGGACTTTTCAGAACAAAACCAGAATGGCTTCCTTCATGATGCTTACCAATTCTATGAAACCTGGCTACAGAAGAAGTCCAAGTCCTTTCACCTTTCTTCCACCCAAGTATCACAAGATTTGTTCTTCATATTTTTTTTGTTGCGTGTTGTTAAGGATAACACAAATACCATATTTGCCGGACCATAAGACGCACTTTCCCCCCGCCTCCCAAAGTACTCCAGAACATTGGTTTATGATCCCATGTGCCTATTTCCTGTCTGCTGTTGTTAGCAGGCTGTGGATGGCTGTGTGTTTGGGGGAAGTCCTGCCTCCTGGAGTCTCCATGTCAGTCAGGTCACATGATGGGCACAGCACACGCCTTCCCTCATTTGTTAGTGAAAGTGAGGACGGTTTATAACACCACTGCTGAGTTTACACTGCTACATTTTACCATGGTTTGCATTTCTTAAATAAATATTTTAGTATACTGGTACTATTTGGTTGAGAATGTTTTTTCTTGTTTTCCTGCTCAAAAAACTGGGTGTGTCATATAGTCCAAAAAAATATGGTAATACATTTTCTACAGAAGAAATCACTTTTGCACAATTGTGCATAATGACAGATAACTGTGTTACTATGAACAGGCATCGATGAGGCCTTCTTGCTGGGTGCATTGTGGAATCCTGCATCCTATTTCGTCATTCCAAGGCGGGTAATTGGAGAGGCTCTTGTGGTATTTGAATGTGTCTGATGGGGAACTACCAGCAGTTCAGAAGAGGACATGGTACAAATCATTGTTGGTACCATGTGAGTTTAGGCTGAAAGTAAAGAATTCCTCTCCCTCTGGTCTCTTCTCTTACAGACATCTACAGCACAGACACACCTCTGTCTCACAGTCATCAAGAGGACACCAAGTCATTTGAATAAAGACACTGAAGGAAAGGAGAGAAGAAATGGGTTTACAAGAAGAAATCATTTACACAGACTGCCTGCAAAGGACATGGGTTGGCTTAGAACAGCAAGGGGACGTTACACACACTTCTTTAGCCAAAGTGTGGCCTTCAGGTAATCTGCACTTGGTACTGCAGATGAGTTACAAACCCAACTGAAAAAGGAATGCCCTTCAAGTTGTTCTTAGTGCTGAATTAAGTGTTACTTGAAAGACGGACCTTTCTGTGACAGCTGCTAATCGAGATTGATTTATGTGAACAAATTATTATTTGCTGAGTAATATACTAAAAGTGGAATAATGTCATTTGTGGAACTTAACACATTGCCAATGAATCCCGAGTTTATCCGGTCTTTAATGTATTAACTTGCAGTTGGGCTTTGGATCTCCACTACTTCCCCACCCCTTCACGTTGATTTGGTTGCTTGATTTTTAACTTCTTGATTTTAAAATATCCAGTCATTAATGTGTTAAGACACAGAATAAAGATGTGCACACACTCAGTAGGACCCTTGTACCATGATGCTCTATAATGAACATATCTCGAATGTAGCCCCATACTTTCAGTTCATGCAAGAAGAAAGCATTCCATTGTGTCAGCTTTGCCCTTCATAGGTTGGTCCTACTTCTTTAGAGAAGGCATTCATAGAAACACTCAGTTTGTCTCTTTCTCCCTCCCTTCCTCACTCCTGTTTGAACTCTTTCCCCCATCTTTCCATTTCTGTCATCCTTGCCTATTTGCTCATATTACATTCTTCCCATCCTACACATATACATACAACAGAAAAGGAAACGGATTATTTATTCCTCCAAATTGTATGAATAAGGATGAAGAAATCATGAGACAAAAGAAACATTATAAAATTTTTTAAAATTCCAGAAATTGCCACATGGATCTTTGACCAAAAATAGAGAATACCAGAAATATGTTTACGTGTGTTTCATTGACTATGCAAAGGCATTAAACTATGTGAACCATAGGATAACCTTGAGAACAATGGGAATTGCATAACACTTCATTGTGCTCTTTCAGAATTTGTACATAGATCAACAGGCTGTTGTGTAAACAGAACAAGGGAATACTGCATTATTTAAAATCAGGAAATGTGTGCATCAAAGTTTCATCCTCTGACCATACTTGCCTTATCTTTATGCTAAGAAAATAATTAAAGAAGCGGGATTATATGAAGAAGAGTACGGCATCAGGATTGGAGGAAAGCTTACTAACAACCTCTGGTATACAAATGACTACACAATATTGCTTGCTAAAAATGAGGAGGAATTGAAGCACTTATTTATGAAGATCAAAGACTGCAGCATTCAGCATGGATGATAACTCAATGTAAGGAAGACCAAAATCCTCACAACTGAACCCAAAATAACAACATGATAAATGGAGAAAACGTTGAATTTGTTCAGGATTTTATCTTACCAAACCCACCATCAATGCTCACGGAAGCAGCAGGCGAGAGATCAGATGGATTGCATCAGGCAAATCTTCTGAACAGGAACTCCTTATAGAGTATCGAAGCGCAAGGTGTTCCTTTGAGAACCAAACTGTGCCTGACCCAAGTCATCTTATTCTCTGTTGCATCACATGCATGTGAAAGTTGGAAATTGAATAAGGAGGATTATACATGAATCGATGCATTTGAATTGCTATGCTGGAGGAGAATAGTGAACGTACCACAGACTGCTAAAAAGACAAATCCATCTGTCTTGGAAGAAATGAGGTCAGAGTAAAATTTAGAGGCAAAAATGGCAAGACTTCATCTGACCTACTTTGAAATTGTTGTCAGGAGTGACTGGTCCCTGGAGAAGAATATCACTTTTGGTGCAGCAGAAGGGCAGAGAAAAAGAGGAAGACCCTCAAGTAGATGGATGGAGACAGTGGTTGTATCAAGGGGCTCAGGCCTAAGAACAATTGTGAAGATGGTACAGGACTGTGTAGTGATTCTTTCTGTTGTCCATGAGATCACTTTGGATCAGAGTCAACTTGGTGGCACCCAATAACAATAACAATGGCAAATATGGGGGTGGGGGAGTAAATGTGCTTTTTCTTCTTTCCTGATTGCTTTTAAAAATAATGATCAGCGGCGAGTTTTCTCATTTCACACTTATTGACTGAGTGAGGCTGAGTTGTCCAGGGATGCAAACCCAGGGAAGAAAGAACCGTATATCAAGAAATAATTTTATGCTAAGAAAGCATCTCAGCCCAGTCCAATTTAAGTCCACGGGTCTGGTGCTATCAGGACCCCTCTGCAGACTGATGTGACTGCAGGTCGATGACACAGAAAGGTGAAGCAGGAGGGTCACAGGCCAGTGGGTACAGAGGTGCATGGATCCAAGTTCAGTGGAAATATGGCAGGGCACCAAAAGCTTTTAGGCTCAGGTGGCCCACATTGGGCCACCTCTGGAGGCAGACCCAGAGCTCCAGTATGCAAGAAGGTGAAGGGGGTAGACAGAGAAAGGAGGGGTCCCTGTGTCTCTTTTTAAGGAGGTCCCTGTCATGCTAACTTTTCTATTCCTTTTCATTTAAAATCAAAATTCAGGTTTATTTTGTTATTTGATTAATTCTCATTTTTCCCAGCATCCTGTGGTAGTTATATAATCTGTTATAAATGTGAGAATATTAAGAGTGAAGGGGTGGAGGTTAGCCCGTCGATCAGACTGTTGCTTGACGACTTCATTTGGAGGCGTGATAGGATAAAGTTTGCTGCAGGTGGAAAAATTCACTCCCTGTGAGATATCCCTGTGGACAAGATGCATGGAGACACCCTGGAGCTGAAGGAACCACATGGAGACCTCAAGCACATGCTTCCACTGCCACCAGATCCACAAGACTTCCCACCCACTGGCCTGGGATCTTCCTCCACTTGGCATCATTGCATGCGTTGCCTGAGTCGAAAAGGCATTTCTAGATTGGCTTTGGGCATATGGGTTAACATCAGACTTACAGACTTGATATGGACTGGGCTGGGATGCTTTCTCAACATTCAATTGCTCTTGTATGTAAAGCTTTTTCTTATACACATATGAGGGTTTTGTTTCTCCAGTAAATCCAGACTCACACATTATGGAGCCTTGGAAGTGGTACTACAGAAATCATAAAAATGGAGAGTGGATTCTCTTTTGGCCTCTGCCTCAAGGTGGTTTTCCTTATTTGGCTAGCTCTCTATGTGGGATACGGGAGAGAGAGGAGTGAGGTCCCAGTATCTCTTTATAAAAAAGCCACACCTCCCAGGAGGCACCGTCAGGCTATGACATGATTGACAGGTTGGACTCTACCCCTACACAAGTGCAAGTTGACATAAAATCCAACTGTCATGCTAATTTTTCTATTCTTTTGCCATTTTTAACTTAAAATTCAGGTTTATTTTATTACCTGATTAAATCTCATTTTTCCATCATCCTTTCTGAAATTTAGCAGGAGTTGAAATAAATGCTTTACATGAATGATAACTTCCCTCTAAATACTCCACACTATTTTTTTCATACTCTCCATAAAGCAATTTTATGGCACTATTGTTTTTTCTTCTGGAGCTTATGGAAAGAAATCAAAATGTCTACTTTAGGCCAGCATAACATAAGAAGAGAAGACCCCCGTCTTCTCTCCCTTTCAGTTTCAGCTCAGAAATAAGAAGTTTATAGTTGGTTCTATCTCTTCTTTGTGCTGTGTAGAATTGTCCTAAGAATATGTAATTATGGTCCTACGCTAAGACTTTGGCTGCAAGGAATCAGCAGTGCCCTCTTTGCACCCAGAGAGATATTCCAGGTCACACCCCATATGGACAACTTCAAGGGCCTGGGAGTCCTACATGGGAGAAAAGGAAACCCCTGTTCTCATGCCCATGTCATTTTACCAGACTGTCGCTGCTTCAGTTCCTCATCAGTCTTCCAAAGCTCTTACTGATTCCTCCCTCTCTACTGCAATCCCCTCTAGCCTCCGTATGCTATTGGCAGATGGCAGTGGTGGTTCGTGGCAGAATGCTTGCCTTCCACGGCCCTGAAGTATAGTCACCGCTGTCCGTCCGTGGAGGTTTGCGTGCCCCAATGACACTGAACAGATTTCTGAGGAACTTCCAAAAACACAGCCAAGTGAAATACTAACGATCCCAGCCATCCAATCCCATTGTGCATGGGGTCACCAGGAGTCGCAGGTCACATGAACAGCAGGTAGCAGTAACAAGAGTTGTATCGGGAACAGAAGAGAAGCGACAGAAAGGAGGAACTAAGAGGTCCCGTTGTTATCACCTCTGACAGCCCCACTGCCAAGCAGCTCCCAGAAAGACCCTCAAAGAGTTCCTCCACAGCACGTGACTCACGGGATCCCCATCTGCCCTCACCGTCCAGAAGCTGCACACCTGTCTTTCTGGGTCCTTCAAAATAAGCCCCATCTTGCCTCTCTTGTTTTCTTGTTTCTGTCTGCAGCTTTAAGGTCACGTTGGGTCCCTGTTAGAATATTCAAGTCAACGGGCAAACAGCATGACAAATGCTCTGTCTAGAATTCAGGACTTAACGCCCTCGGAGGAACTCTGGTAGCAGAGTGGGTTAAAAATTGGGCTGCTAACTGCAAAGTCAGCTGTTAGAACCCACCTGCAACTCCACGAGAGAAAGATGAGGCTTTCCATTCTCAAAAAGAGGTATCGGCTCAGAACCCCTGTGAAGTGGTGCTTCTCTATCCGTTTGAGTCACTGTGAGTGGGACTGACTCAATGGCGACAAGTTTCTTTTTATTCCTTTATAACGCCTCAGTATCACTAAGTATTGGCTTAGAAATGTCTTGCATAAAGACCCAAAATTAAGTTAGCATTCAATACATTTAAATTGGTTAAAAAAAAAAGTGGTCGGGCTGAGCCCTGGTGGCGTAGTGGTTGTGCGCGGGACTGCGGCCCACTGGGATGGAGGTTCAATTCCAGCAGTGGGGCTGGGCCTCCTACTCCCACCACCAGAGAGCAGTGATGCCAAAAAAAAAAAAAGTGTTCATTGAGATGACTCAGACTCATGACAACCCATATGTGTCAGCAGAAAACTGTGCTCCTGAGGGCTTTTAATGACAGATCTCTGGAATTAGATTATTGGGCTTTTCCTTCTAGGTATGTCTGGGTGGACTTGAATCTCCAGTTTTTCAGTTGGCAGTTGCATATGATAACCATTTGCACTTCCCAGGATCTCTTAAGCCACCACCATAAGAGTGCTAAAATAAGAGAGAATGTTCCTCTTATTTATCACTAATTAGCCCTCCACACCTGGCACTAAGTCAATACTGTCAGCCTCAGTAGGAGTGGACATCGGGACACCACAGAGCCTGGCAGAAGCCTGGCTGGATCAAAAGGACACACGTGTGTGACCTTCACGTATTCCATTTCCCAAACATGATTTTAACATCCATCAGGAGAAAAGAGATTAGGGCGGTGAGAGTGTACAACAGCACCAAATTGTTCTAATACGCAAGGCGAACATTTAAAGCCACTAGACATAATCAAAGGTCAAAAATGGCTCGAAAGCAAAAGTGAGAATCAGAGGGGGATTACCCAATAAGCAAAGTTAGCACAGACTTCTTACATATGAACTTCTATGACAGATCAGTCAGCACAGTTATGTGAACGGCATGTTATATAGCTCTGATACAACAAATATTCACCTTGTATCTTTAGAATGATTTCCGTTATCCTCCTCTCAATAGTTTAGTAATCACACTGCTTACTAGAGTATGGGGAGAACCACAAAAATGCAATTAAAGAGAATGCTGACATATTGTGGAAAATGTAGTGCCTCTAAACAATTTGTATAAAAAATTGTATAATGAGAATCTAACAAGTTGTGTAAACTTTCACCAAAACACAGTGTTACTTTTTAAGCACAGTTATAATTTGGATCTTTTCTAAACTCTGTCTACACATATTTAATTTTACAACATCACAAAGTTCCATTTTTAGTGGGTAAAGGGAATGAGCAGAGAAGTCACTAGGAATTACATTAAAAATTTCAACAAATATATGAGAAAAATGCTCACAATCACTAGCCATCCAGGAGATGCAAATAAAAATGACAGTGAGATAGCGCCTTATAGCAATAATGATGAAGCAATTCAAACCCGACAACAACAAATGCCGCAGAGGGTGAGGCGAGACTGGAACGCTCATACACTGCTGGTGAGTTTGTTAATGTGGACAGCCATCTTAGACAGCAAAATCACCAGTGCTGCCAAACAAAAAAAAAGAAAGCAAAATCACATTGTTCACAATAGCAAGAAGTTGGAAACAGCCCAAATGTCCATCAGTACAAGAATGGATAAAGAACCTTAGGTATATACATACAATGGAATACTATGGATCACTAAAAAAAATAGTGATGAAATCATGAAGAATCTAATGACGTGGAAGAACATGGAAAACATGACCCTGAGTGACAATTAGTCAATAACAAAAGGATAAATAGCATCTGATATCACCACTGTAAGGATAGAAACCAAGATAAGGATTTACGTACCAAAGGGAACAGGCTTGAGGGTTCCCAGGAGAGAAAGAGCTGGAGTAGAAAAATGAAGCCACAAAGTTGATGGGGATTGATGTGAGTGAATGGGAGGAGAGAGATCCCTAAGAGAAGGGAGAGAGATCTGGGGTGGGAAGTGGGGGTGAGTAGTACATAAGGGGGTGGATTGATGACGGTTTGAACTGTCGAATTCAGGCTTGATGGTCTGACCAGCAGCACCCTTCACCACCACATTCACAATTAAAGGCTCTTTTGTTATTGATTTTTTTTTAATTTGAGTAAGTATCATCAGGAAAGACCACTCTCTAGAACAGCAGTTCTCAACCGGTGGGTTGCAATCCCTTTGGGAGCTGAATGACCCTTTCCCAAGGGTCACATGATTCATAACAGTACAAAGATGACAGTTATGAAGTAGCCATGAGAATAATTTTATGGCTGGGGGGGCAGTCACCACAACATGAGGAACTGTATTAAAGAGTCATGGCATTAGGCAGGTTGAGAGCCACCACTCTAGAATATCTGACCTGCAAGCCTTGGAAGGCCCCTAAAATCATCAGTGCCAGCTCACATCACATGCCTCACCAAAGAGAAGCAATTTCAGCCAGGACATTCAAGGCCACTAATAAAATGTGTGACCAGATATAACAGGCAAATGTTTAAGTTACTGATTTTATATGATCATCGAATGATATGATAAATTTCCAAATAGACCTTGGCAGAAAAATGATTCCTGCCCCCTGCAATGAAAGGTCTACACAGAGTAGGGAAGCCCTGAAGGAGATGGATGGACACTGTTCCCACAGCCCCATAGCAGGCCCGTCACGAGGACACCGGACCAGGCAGCATGTCTTCTCTTGTACATGTAGTCAATGTAGGTTGGAGCCGCCTCAAAAGTAACCAACAGCAACATGGTGTCCCTGGCCTGGACAGCCGACCAGTCTGTCATCAGTCGTCCATAATCTATGATGTTCTGTTAAGCGATTCTTAGCCATCTCTTCGGATCTGAGTCAGGAGCTTACTAAACGATGACAGTATCTGGCATGAGGACCTTCAGGCTCAGTTGCAAAGGTCCAAGAACTTCATGGCACTAGTTCTTACATGTAGGGTGAAGAGTAGACCAGGAGAGAGTAGACTGAGAAGCTGACTCAGAGGGCTGAGAGTCCATGCTAACTGGTCCCACCCAGTAGGACTGGGTATTCAGAATGCAAATATTGGCTTGGGTAAGCTATTCTGGAAGTTCTGAGAAGAATGAGCAGAAATTCTAGTACAGGTTTGCTATCACTTTCAGGCATGAGAGTATCAGACTGCATAATAGACAATAAACCATCTAGGGAGACATATGAGATATGCCATGTAAGCACATGCTCTACTTAGGATTAACTGGGAGACTCTGTTTGTTATGTAACTGTACTCTGCCTTAAGCATGTAAACTGCCAATTGAAATGCTATCACTCGCTCCCAGCCCTACCCACACCCCCACCCCACACTTATTTTCTTCCTAATGGAACATGACTAACCAAAATATCCCCAACCTCAAAAGATATGTATTCGAATAAGTCAAAAGCAATTATAACAATGCTTAAGTTTTAAAAAATGTTTACGTTGTCCATGCAGTGACCCTGAGCATACTAAAGAAAATGCTTATCAGACTTTAAAACTAAACACACCAAAAAAAAAAAAATAAGACAAGTGCACTCACATATGAGACATCAAAAAAATTCATTAAAAGGTAATTGCATTCTCCACAAACTTTTTTAGGGGGAAAGTGTGTGTGTGTGTGTGTGTGTGTGTGTGTGTGTGACAAACCCAAGAGCAAGACAAAAGGAGAAGCCCCTGGAAAAGAGCACCATGCGTGGAAAACAGGAAGCTCCTCAGCGAGATGGATTAACATAGTCTCTGTGACAAAGGGCTCAAGCAAAGCCACTCTTGTGGGCAGGGCATCCTTCTGTGAACACTGGACCACAGGGAATCAGAACCAGCACTGCAACCCTGCAACAACATGAAGAATCTACTCAATGGCAGTGAAAACTGTGAAATCATGCCAAAATGAAAGATGCATTAAAAAATAAATTACATCTTTTATAAGAGCAGGGAAATCAATACTGTAGATTCTAAGGAATATAGGACAGGAGACTGATTATACATTCTAAAGAATATCGGACAGGAGATTGAACGGGTGGATGGGGGAAGTGTTTCTTCCTACACCGAGAAAACTCTATAATGAAGACCTTCTAATTTGTAAAGGGAACCGAGAAGGGACACCCATTCACAGGAGTCTAGAATAGACCAGATTATGCAATTCCATATGCTGTGATGGAAATGATTCTAGGGATGGTCTCCTTTCAAAAAGAATAGGGTTATAAATCCATTCATGCTTTCCAGGGCATGTTAATATTATGTTGGACACACAAAATTATAACTCTGGACATGATCTCATCATTGACAGGCCAAATGCTTTTAATTAGCTTGTGTCTCTTGAGTGCTCCATCACTGTAGGAGCAATGACAGTCTACCTCTCCAGAGCGCCAGCATTAGTCCCTATTGTCACCTAAAATAATGGTAACTTTGATGGGACAGTCCCAGAATAGCATCAGCCAAAAGCAAACCAACAACAAAAAGTACATATTCACATTAGTGTGGAAAGTGCACCAATCCAATGTAATATCATCCCAAATGTGTACTATGAAGTAGGAGAAGCCCAGAAAATAGTAAGAGGTTATAAAAGGTGTTTCGTCTATTACAAACCAACATTGCCTGCGGAGAAGAAAGACAGTAAACATTAAGGTGCCTCTGCCTTCTGGAAGGGAAGCTAACTAAACCTGCCAAGAACAATGGAATTTCCACATCCTCCTTTTCACGGAATAGGCCCTTGCTATCTCGAAATATTTCTATTAACTTCAAACGAGACACCAAAACAAGAGCTTAACTACTTTGTTTAAAAAAATTCCAATCTTAATGTAAGCAATAATGTTATAGTCTCTCAATTGTTTTTAAATCTCTGATATCTCTTAAAGACCGAGTAATCATAACATCTACCAATGTATGGAAGGCCTTCATGCACATGTGAATAAGCACTTAACAGCTAACCAAAAGGTCAGGGTTTCAAACCCACTACCGTCTCCATAGGAAAAAGAGGGGCAGTGTGCTTCCATTAAGTCTGACAGTCTTGGAAATCCTTTGGGACAGTTTTTATTCCATCATATCATAGAGGAGCTCAAATCAGCTTGATGACAATCGCTTGTCTTATTAAAAATCATTTATTAATTGTTTTATGATAATGTCCAAGGATAGAGCAGTCAATGTATTTAGTTGCTAAACAACAAAGCTGGAGATTTCTGTTTACTCAGAGATATCGCTGAAGAAAAGCATAACCAACTATTTTCAAAAAATCAGCCACTGAGACCTTTATGGAGCACAGCTCTACTGTGACACGTAAGGGTCCCCATGAGTCAGAATTAATGCAATTGCCACTAGTACTGTTATTGTGTACCAGGCATAGTTCTAAGCATTTGATACACATGAGGGTTATTTAACCCTAACCCTATGGCTCCATGAGGAAGGGCCTACATGATCCCTGATGTACAGAATCGGCTATTGACACATCAAAAAACTAAGTCATTTGCTTTAGGTTTCATAGCTATTATGAAGGATGCGTGGGGTTTGAATGCAGGCTACCCAGGTCCAACACTATATTTTTTACCCACTCTGAGGAAAAGGTGTGGAAAGTGCATGATGATGGACATAGGCTTTGAGGCATTGCCCCTTTATTGTGTACAAAAAATCCTACTGCCACTTAATAGAGTGGTTGAAGGAAATTGTAGTGGTTCAAGGCACAAGTTCTGGAGTCAGACTGCCTAGGTCATAAACTCTCAGTCTGCCACTAACTAGTTCTGTAACAGGGTCATGACAAACTTTGTGCCCTTGGCAAATTACCTAGTTGTTCTGTGTCTTGGTTTCTTCATCTGAAAAGCAGGGATAATGATGATCAATACTTACCTTGCAGGGTTGTGTACGAGATGCAAAAATTCATCTAACACAAAGACCTTAGAACAGTACCAGGCACCTAAGTGAAGCCCTCATCTACTAACCAGAAGATTGGTCACTCACGCCCATTTCAATGAATCACGGAAGAAATTCTTGATCATCCGCTTCTGAAAGGTGATAGCCTTATAAACCCTCGGGGGCATTTCTAGTCTTATAGTTGGGGGTCGTCATGAGTCAGAATCGATGACAGAATTATCAGTGACAAAGATGTAAGCACACGCCACCCACATTAACCCTTCGAAGTTAAAACCATAGAGCCAAAGGGTTTTCTGGAGCAATCAATCACTGACTGCAAATCAAGGACCACTCTCAATAGCTTATTTCTTGTATTTCCCCAAATCATCATTAATATGGGTATTAATCCAGAGTCCTAATCCCCTGGTAGGTGGCAGAGGCAAGGGGCACAAAAGACAGGAAAGGGTCAGGTGAACAAAGGGAGGATACCAGCCATCCAGGCTAGCAACTTCAGGCAGCAAGAGACTGACCAGGGTGATGGCAGAGATAGTGTCAGGAATTGATTTCAAATCAGGTTCTTAAGGGTAACGTGGAGAGTAATTATCATCATTATTGTTATTGTCATTATACCTGGCAATTACCTGGGCTTAATTAATTCAAACCTGTGAAGTGCTTTGAGATCCTCAGATGAAAGGTGCCATGTTACTCTGAAGTGTCATTACTCCAAGGCTGCTGCTTTCATCCACAGTGATTATAGCTCTTCACAAACGTTAATTAATCTTCATCACAGCCCCGGAGAGGAGATAAGCGTAGGAGTCATCTGCACTGGGTCCAAGAGAGACATTTAACTAAGTAGGAAGGGTACCCCTTTGGTAGTCGGTTTGGCTGTGCAGATGCACGAAACCACAGGCTGCATGGGTTCACTGTCAGTCCTTGGTACAAGTCTCCTGTTCAGTAACACTTCAGTAAGCAGTCCCACTAGCAAGGCTCAATTTCTGCTTTTAGTTAAGCAGTTTAGACCCAAAGAGACGCCTCCCAAGAATAAGTGATGGGTTGGATGATAGTGAAAAATAAAATTCTCATTTATTCTTTTATTAATAATATGGCCACCTGACAATCAAAAATACAAGCCAAAAAACATTCCTTCATGTTTTATGGGAAAGGCTGTGTCCAAGGCCACAACGTGATGGAGTCTAAGGCAGGGAATGACCTTCATGCACATGGGAACTAAGCACTCTGCTGTGAACCCTCAGCCAGGATGTTATCATGTGCCAGTGGAGGTTTGAGAGGTCCCGGGACGTGAACGGGTTCAGCAGAGTTTCCAGACTAAGACAGACTAGGAAGAAGTTTACTGGCAAGTTACTTCCCCAAATCAGCCACTTAACAAGCAACCCTCTGCACCCTAACAGTCTGTTCTGTGCCTGATCATGCAGGTGGATGGACCGGGCAGCACTCAGTCCAAGTGGGGGTTTCCCTGCAGCTAGCCACAATTACAAGGAGGATGAAAGGCACCAGACAATAAGATGTTATTTTATGCTGGTATTGTTGACTCTGCATGGTCCCACGTTCCAACCTACCAGCAGCTCAGAAGGGGGAAACGGGGCATTCAACTCTCATCAACAGTGAGTCTCAGAAACCCACAAGGCTTCCAGTGACTCAGCATTGACTTGATGGCGGTGAGCCTGGTTTGGTTTCGGTGACAGAGTGGCTGCACACTGGACTGCCATCCCATCCACAAATGCAGCAGTTCCAAATCGCCTCCACTGCCTGCAGCAGTTACTGTCAAAGAACTCACAGGGGCAGTTTCACTCTAGCCTGTGGCGTCACGAGGAGTCCGAATGGCCTTGCTGGCGGTGACTTTGGTTTGATGGTGCGGCTGATACACGTGGGGCTGCAGGTCACAGTTGGAAAGCACCGGCAGCTCCGCCGGAGAAAGCCCCGGCTTTCTGCTTCCACAAAAAGTTGGTCTCAGAAACTCACGGGGGCCGTTCGACCTTATCCTATGAGCTTGCATGATCTTGATGGCAGCAGGTTTGAGAATGCTCTTTTGATGGGAATTTTGTGGGCATTTTGCTCCCTAAGTTCTAATCTGTTTTTGTCACAAATATCCAATGAGCAAAAGGTTTGTTACCAACAAGTTGGGCATCCTCCCGGCTTTCAGGCCACAGTGAACCAAGAGTAAAGGAATCGACAGTGTGCTGAAAAAACTTGTTTTCCTCTTCGCCCAGACCTATTGGTTTCTTGTGGTATCTGTTTAGTCGACATATATAAATAAGTGAGATTCTGGTGGATGCCAGACCCTGGGCTGAACTCTGGGGCCACAGGACCCAGGCAGTCCTGGTCCCTGTACTCCAGACCTGAGGTAGTCCTCTTTCCCCTGTGTAGGATGCAATGCAGCCATAGTTCATGTATAAACACATACCACATATTAATGTGCAACTGATGCTGGAGACAGGTGGGGATTGTGTAATCACCCTAGCGCTGGCCCCACTTACCTGAGACATCAAATGCTATCATGGCCCTGTCACAAATACTGATGACTGTTGTCCCTTACTCATGCTATTACTATTGGTGTTATTATTAAATACAGTAGACTTATAATTACTATTTGACATTTATTAAGACTTGCAAAGCACAACCTCAAACAAGATCCACAGCATTTATAATTTAGAGAGACGGAAAGGGGAATGCCACCTAAGAACTACAATTAGAATGACCATAGGACCTCATTTCCAAAGAGGATAGAGAATTTCCCACTGAGATCGGTAGGAGGCCCAGGAGATCAGTCTTCTCTGTCCATAGATGGAAATAATGGCGAGCCTGTTCTACTGCATTTCCCGGAACTTCTTGGCATAGAGTCAGTATTCCTTGGAAATTTGCTGCACTGTCAAACAGAACTGTTGAATAAACCAAAACCAAACTTAATGTCCTCCAGTGGATTCTGCCCCATGACTAGCCAATAAAGCATTTCTGAGGCTAAAAATGGTTGTGGGAATAAAGAGCTCAAATCTTTCTCCTGTGATGTGGCTGGTAGATTCGAACCACCAACCTTGCAGTTACAAGTCTAATGTTAACTCATCAGCATTAAACCTTATAATAGGTAGGATATTTTAGTCAAGGTTGAAATGTCACAAGTACATCTGTTATTGTTATTAGGTGCCACCAAGTCAGCTCTGATTCACAGCCACACTGCGTGCACAATAGAACAAAACACTCATGCTCCTGCACAACTTTACAATTGTTCTGAGCCTGAGCCTATTGATCCAGCCCGTGTGTCGATCCATCGCCTTGAAACCTTCCTCTTTTCCCTGCCCTTCCACTTAACCAAACATGAAGTCCTTCCCAAGGGACTGGTCTCTACTCATCATGTGGTCAAAACATGTACATGAAGCCTCCCCATCTCAGAAGCACTCTGGTCTTATTCCTCCCAAGACAGGTTGGTTTGCCCTTTTGAGCAGTTCATGGTACTTTCAATCATCTTCTCCAGCACCACAGATCCAATGCGCCAATTCTTCTACAGTCTTCCTTATTTAACATACATATGAATGTAAATGAATGAAGTGAATACAATGAAGTACACTATGGCTTGAGTCAGTAGCCCCTGAGCCCTTAAAGTACTATCCTTGCTCTTTGATACTCTAAGGAGGGCTTGTGCCGCAGATTTACCCAATGCAATACATCTTTTGATCTCTTTACCGCTGATTCCACGAGCATTGATTGTAGATTAAAGACTAAAATCCTTGACAGCTTCAACCTTTTTCCGCACTAAGACATCTACTTATGTTTTGAATGTGCGTCAATTGGTTAAGCTCATGTTATAGGGTTTGCATTGACTTTGCTGGTTGCTCTTTGCTGCCACTGAGTTGACTGGCCCCGTGGGCTGTTATAACCCTTGTGGTTTTCCATTGGCTGATTACTAGGAAAATAGATGATCACTTCTTTCTTCATGGTATGTCTGTGTTAGTCAAGGTTGACAAGAGAAACAAATTCATAAACACGCATATGTATATAAGAGGAAGTTTTATATAAAGGGTCATTGTACATTAAGAAAACATCCCAGCCCAGCCCAAGGTCAAGTCCATAAGTCTGATATTAGTGTATATGTCTGACGGCAATCTACGAAGTCTTCTTCAGACTCACGAAACACATGCGGTGATGCCAAGTGCAGAGCAATCACAAGCCGGTGGGTAGAAAGTCTTTAGATCCGGGGATGTTGTAAGCATCTCAGCATTAGCAGGAGTCTCCGCATGACTTCTCTAGGTCCAGATTTCTCACTCCATTAAGGTCTATGTGACTTCTCCTCGGGGCTGTCTCATGGGGACCCAGCCTTGACAGTAGAGTCCCTCAGGCAGTGAGCATCATGAGTAGAAAGTTTCCAAAACAGAGAAGTGGGAGAACGAGTGTCTCTCGCCTCCAAGGAGGAGATGCTACTGGATTTCCCAGAATTCTCAGGAGAAGGCCACGCCCCCACAAAGGCCTCACGGGCTCTGATCCAACGGACAAGCTAGACTCCACCCCTACACTCTTAATCCTCAGAATGACACCAGATTAGGTGACCGCCACCATGTCTTAATCTGGAAGCCCCTCTGAAATCTTTCAGCATCCTAACAAGATACAAGCCTCCGCTGACAGATGAGCAACTGCCAAGTTTTCATTACCTTGCCAGAACTTAAACCCGGGCCTCCCAAATGGAAGGTGAGAATTCTGCCACAACACCACCATTGCTCCCTACATTGTCCTAAAGCTCTTTTGAATGAATAAAGAGCCCTGCTGGCAGGGTGGGTCAGACGTTGGGCTGCCAACTGCAAGGTAAACAGTTAAAATCACCAGTGCTCTGTGGGAGAAAGATGAGGCTTTCTACTCCCATAAAGATTTACATTCTCGGGGGCTGGGCCCCGGTGGTGTAGTGGTTGCGTGCGGGACTATGGCCCACGGGCTTGGCGGTTCAAATCTAGCGGCGGCTCTCAGGAGCAGTGCTGGGTAGCTCCCACGACCACCAGAGGGCAATGATGCACCCCCCCCCAAAAAAAAAAAAAAGATTTACATTCTCAGAAACCCATGGGCCAGTTCTACTCTCTTCTGTAGGTTAACTGTGAGTCAGACTTCACACGATTGCAGTATTTACTGGATTGTCATAATACTAAGTATTATACATTGTCCTAAGATTTGAGCATCAAAGAACTAACAGTACTACAGCCACTATGACAATCACAAAATCTGCAGACATTCTAAAACAACTGACAGGGTAAGTGATGTGTTTAAGGATCAACTAGTCCTACCAGCTCAGCACATGGTAAAGGGTCTCTTCATCCTCAGTTCAGAAAAGATTTTAACCATCTCTCTCCATGGTAAATTGCAAACAATATCTAGAGATAAATGAAAGCATATTTCTTGTTGAGTACCCACTGCCAAACCTCGCAGTCCGTAAGTTCAGCTTAAATCATAACAATGGTAAATGTACAGAGAAATAAGTAATTTTACTCTTGTCCCATCTTTCATCTCTACAGATTATTGCTATCATTTCCTTAATAATGTAAGGAAAATCCCATCAAAGTTGTTTAGATGTGTGTAACCTATAGTAACCAGAAATGGTCTTTTAAGAATAATTTCACCATCAACAACTTTATTTAGTTGCTTTATTAAGTGTTAAATGCACTGCATAGGTTTATGTGCATCTAGCTCACGTTTCCCATGAGTAGGGGTTTTGTGACCATAGTTGTCCATTTATCTTGCCAGATCCATGTTCCCCTCTTCTCAACTCTGCTTGTGCCCAGGGAGACTGACTTCAAGGAACTCATAACCCAGACTCTTATTTCTGGTTGGGTTCAACCAGTGGGATACAGATGGGATATGTGGAAGGCAGAGAATAGGATATTTATGATTCCATTCTTCACTTTGGGTCTCAATGTTGACAGCAGCTTTCTCAGGTCCTAGTCTTGCATGACCACCCTCCCCACAGCAACAGACCTCACCAGATTCCAGTTATTCCATTTTCAAGTGGTAATGGCTTCCTTCTGTGGCAAGTGACCATAAGCGTCCCCTTCTCTTACTAATTCTTTCACACTGTGCTACCCTGTCCCAGGGGTGCCAGGATGAACTCTTTTCATCACTGTGGTCCTTGGATCAGTCACGCTAAAAGGGATAGCCATATTAATGAGTTAGCATATGTAGCAGCCTGAGTAAATTAGAGAAACAAATTCACAGAAACTCGTATGTATAAGAGGTTTTTATATAAAGGGTAAGTGTACATTACAAAAAAAGTGGGTAAAGGGAGACAACAGTGTAAGTTATGACAAAATAATAACAATATATAAATTATCAAGGGCCCAGGAGGAAAGGGCTCAAGTGGAAAGCAAATATTTTGAGAATGTTGATGACAACAAATGTGCAAATGTGCTTGACACAATGGATAGATGTATGGATTGTGATAAGTGTTGTATGAGCCCCCAATAAAGTGATTCTTTAAAACAAATCAATAATGAATAAATAAATAAAATAAAAATGGCTTAACCCAATAGGAAAAAAAAGAAAGCATTACAACCCAGTGCTGCCCAAACCCATAAGTCCAACATTGGCCCATATATCAGACACCAATCTACAAAGTCCTCCTCAATCTCACAAAACACACACAATGAGGCTGAATGCAGGAGGAAAGATCAATCAATGAACTTGTAAGCATTTCAGCACTGGCAAGAGTCTCCATACGGCTGCTGTAACCCCACGGCTGCATCAGGGTAGGTCCATGTGGCTTCTCATCAGGGATGTCTTGCAGGAAGTGAGCCTTGCCAGATGAAGCAGGGAACTGGCTAAGACAGCTGCACCCTGATCTGACCCATTTCTCTCTCCACCCTGCAATTAATCCCACATGCGCTTATTGGCCAGGTTGGTACAACGAACTTTAACTATCTCAGCACGTGTTTGCACAACAAAGCATTTCATTTCTTAATATAAAGACCAATAGAGTGAGTTGTAAATTATCATAGGAATATGAAGAAAGCAGAAATGTGGGAAAATTGAATTAACTTTTAAATCCAATTATCCATGAATTTTTTGAAGGCCTTTCCTATTTTCATCCAAATCCACCCTTCTATTAGTCATGTACACATGACAATAACAGGACACCCTTTTGATGCTTCCTGAGCCCAAATTCCCTGTCCTACCTACCTAGTCTTTCCATAATACAATACCTCAGTGGTTTTGAAGAAAAGAAATGTATTGCTCTATCATTCACCATCCTTAAATCACATAGGCTGGTATGCTTCTTTTGTTTTTTGTTTTGTGTGTGTGTGTTTGTTTGTTTTTTGGGCATCACTGCCCTCTGGTAGTGGGAGTAGGAGGCCCAGCCTTTGCTCCTGTGGAGCTGCTGCTGGAATTGAACCTCTATCCCAGTAGGCCGCAGTCCTACGCACAACCACTACACCACCAGGGCTCAGCCCAGTATGTTTCTTTTGTGTGGACTCAACTGATGCCTCAGTTTGATGGCTGCTTGTTTTAAGACAAGCTTTTAAGATCCCAAATATTAGTTTTTCTGGTTGCTGGGCACCATCTAGTTTCTTCACCACATTTTTTTAGAGCAGCCATATTTTCAGTGGTCTCTTCATGAGGGTAAACATCGAGCAGGGCCATGTCATAGAACTAACTGTTCTTATGAATTGAAATATATAGTTTTTCTTCTTTATGTGGAAATTTCCAATTGTATCAAAAGCGCTTATAAATGAAATGAGTAAATTTTATCACTTAACACAATAAATATGCTACAAAATAAAGTCCTAACTATTTCCAATTATTTTCTTTAGAGAATTTGTGACTGAACTAATTTGGGCGGGGGGGAGGCAGATAATAAAGTTAATTTCCTGATCTTTCTATAAACAATATTTTGGACATTGTGTTAAACTTTTCCCATAAAGCATTTGCTTTATTTCAGAGGGGGAGGAGGAGAAACAGGAGGAGGAGGAAGAGGAGGAGAAGAAGAAGAAGAAGAAGAAGAAGAAGAAGAAGAAGAAGAAGAAGAAGAAGAAGCTATTCTTAGATTAAGGCTAGAATTAAGTATGAATTGAAAATCCATTCATGCTATCTATGATTTACAGATGTCTCTGGCTCACTTTGGATATATCATTATCATTTTATGTTAGAAAACAGTATCCAGATCCAAAAGAAGAAATAATATCGAACTTACATTGTGAGCACCCAGTTTGCAGAAGACATTGGATTACAGTGAAAGCCCAATATCCATCTGCAAGGTCTACACGTGGATTAAGCCTCCAATGAAGCCCCTCTAACCATAAGCCAAGCATAGGAATAGAGCTCATTGGAATGTGAATAACTGAAAAGCAACTAGGTGAAAAATTAACAATTTATTATATGATCTTCCTTTTGACTCATTTTTAATTTGCTCTAGTTTTTAATATTTTCTTCTGTCTTAATTGAGATGTCTTTCTATTTTACTTTGTTATTGTTATTCATTTTAGTTTGTTAATTTGGTGGACAGGATTATGGTTTTTCTGCATAGGAAAGCCAAGATAGATAAAGCTAAAGAGACAATAACTACATTTATGAGGATGGCAAAGAGGTTGGGAGAAATAGGGAGTTAATAGCAATGAATACAAGAAAGAAGAAAAAGTTATAATTTATTGTGGTGATATAAATAATAACTGGTGAATTGGTGACCGTACAACTCTTTGATTTAGTATGATTTCAATCAATTTACTATGATTGAACAACTGAATTTTATGATATGTGAATTATATGCCAATAAAACTATTTATGAACAAATAAAAAGGATTTTTTTTTCCTAGGACTAGAAGAACTAGGTTGCAGAAGTTCTTTCTGTATCATCAGCTCCAGGAGGGATTAGTATCAGAGCCTAAAATGTGAGGATCCGGTTTGCAGAAAGTTATCAATGACAGTGGGAGCCTAAAATACATTTGTGGGACTACGTATGTGGTATTTATTAGGAAATAAATTTCCAATGAATCCCTCACAATTGAAGGCTAGGAGGGAAGTTGTTACTAAACAGAGTGCATCAGAGAGTTGAGCAGAAGTTGAGTATTCAAGGCATAAATCTGACTTGAACAGTTAAACTTTGTCAGCCGATCCTCCCCATGATGCATGCTAGCTCTCATCTGGACTTCAAAATTTTCTGTATGTTTGGCTTGTGTTGTTCAGTTTGATTTTTGCTTGTTCATATTAGGGTGTATCTCAGAGGCATTATGTTGTTGGGGATCATTCTCTTGAAGTTGTGTTATATGTGTTTCTGTTTGGGGGTATATGCAACCTAGAATTGATGAAAATTCCAGAGATAGCAAATAGAATAAAGGTTAAAGGAAGAGTGGCGTACTCTGGCGGGGGTGGGGAGGTGTTGAAAAGGGGAAGATGTCAGGAATCCCCATAGAAAAAGAGTGCTTGAAAACTGATCGTGGGGCTGAGGCCCGGTGGTGTAGTGGTTGTGCGCGGGACTGCGGCCCTCTGGGACGGAGGTTCAATTCCAGCAGTGGGGCTGGGCCTCCTACTCCCACCACCGGAGAGCAGTGATGCCCCCCCCCCCCAAAAAAGAAAAGAAAAAAAAAAAAAAACTGATCGTGGTAGGAATTCTACAATTCTGCTAGACATGACTGAACTCTGGAATAATGTGATTTATATAATAAATCCAAATTTTTAAAAAACCTATGGAAATAACACCAAAAGGGGAATGACAACAGTTGCAAAACTCAAAGAATATAATCAATGTCACTAAATCATATGTGAACAAATAGTTTAGTTGATACATGCTTTGCAGTGTATATTCTCATCAATAACAACAACCAAATAAAGTTTTTAAAAGGAAGAAAACCTCATGGAACGTATTTCTCCGCTGACACGCATAGAACCACTATGCGTTAGAAACAACTTGATGGCAACAGGCTATTTCAGAACAAGTTAAGATCCCTCGTACCCTACCCATGATCCCTGATAGACTCCCACATGGTGCCAGTGTCCTTGACTTCTGATGGCACTGATGTAAGGGTCCCATTGCCACAATCTAGCCCAGTGATTCCCAAAGTGGGCGCCACTGCCCCTTGGTGGATGCTGCAGCGATCCAGCAGGGCAGTGATGGCCACAGATGTATTTGGGGGTGATGAATAACTATAAGGGGTTGGTGAAAGGATAAAAGAAAGAACAGAAGATTTAGAAAAATTGATTTATGTATTCCGCTCATAACGCTTAATTTTTTCTTTGAACAATGTACTGGACTTTTCCTCAGTTCCCGCATACTCCCTCACTTGCCTTGAGGTCTGTGCAATCGCGCACTGCGACTGTTCATGTGGTGCCAGTGAATTGCCGTTCCAAAACACGTGAGCACTACGAGTATTGCTGCATTGCTGCGGGCAACTGCCACTCCTGCGATTGGTCGATCGCAATGCCACAGCCTAGAATGGCAGCGGGAGTACTGGCAACTGGCAGGACTGCCAGCAGATTTTGGAGCACGCTAGGAATCAGGAGATTTCCTGTAATTATTATGCGTAATATAACTCTAAGTTAGATTGTTGTATTATTGTGACAGGTCAAAGTGAACTAACAAATAGTGCGACTATAATTGGTGAGTATTATTTATTTATTTTGCAATAATTATATGCACTTTACAATGAATAATATGTTTGTTTATTTCAATAGTATTATTTTAGTTTGTTTTTTACAAAAATATTTCAAAAAATTAATAAAAAATTAATTAACAGTTCAAACTGTTAGAAACTATCTTACTATATTTAATTATAAAATATATCTAGAGTTTTTATTTTTAAACAATGAGAATGAAAAGTTCTTTATAATTTTACTTGCCCAAAATTTATTTTGATATACTGTATAGCTTTCTGTTTAATTGCTATTAAAATTTTTAAAAATTAATTTCCAGAGCATGCTAAATAATATTTTTTCTGGAAAGGGGGCGGTAGGCCAAATAAGTTTGGGAACCACTGATCTAGCCAGTCCTCGTCCACATTTTCACATCCTGGTGCTGCTTTGCTGACTCATGACCAGATGTGCTACTTGGAGACTGAGCCTTACGTGCAACCTACAGAATTTCTGCTTTTATCCAGATGTTCCACAGCCCACACCCTCCTCTTGTGCCCCCCAAGCGGTGCCTGAGTGCTGGAGTGGACAACCTTGGTGCTGCTTTCTTAAAGTGATACTCCTGGGATTCGTTTTCTTAACAAGATTGTGGAGCAGAGATCCAGGTTCTGGAAATGCCACACAGAGATAATATATACTTGTTTGAAGCTGCATTCAAGACAACCAATTGCTTCTTTGATGTGAGAGTCAGTGTTACTATTGTGACACTAACTTGCAGAAAAGTCTTCCCAAAGCATTTTTTCTCCTTGGATCTAAAATTTTTCCTATATGGAATTGTTAAAGTTAGGGCACAGACTTGACGTTGACTAGGTCATTGCAAATACTAGCATATTCCTATTTGGCGACTAGAACCATGTAGTAGTGTGAACAGTAGAGAGAGAGAAATGAATGATGTGAACAGTAGAGAGAGAGAAATGTATAATATATAGTGCGGGCAAGTTCCATTAGGCTTTCCAATTTATTATCAGATGAATCATTTTCTGGAGCGGCAGAGGAAGTGCCACAAAATGAACTCTTACTCCAGAGTATACAGCCAATCGCTCACTATTCACTTGAGCAGAGAAATATGTTGAATTGGTTACATAATCCAGCACCCAATAACCAAGCATATACCCAATTCAGGAAAAACTTCAGGTCACAATGTTATTTTGGACTTGGCAGAATAATCATCAGGATACCTGCCAGCTCACAGCCAAGAGATACTTCCTACCTAGAGCCTCTCCTGGTCTATATTCTGTCCTGCTAACTTTACCTGGCCCTTACCATTGCTAAGTGGATAGGGAAGGGACATTTGACCCAATGAGGTCTAAATCTTGGGTGTCCAAAATCTACATCCTGGGATCTCATGGTGAATTTGGTATGATCCAATTCCTTTTGAGGAATTGAAAATAAAGTTAAGGAGATACTATGAACCTGAAAAGTCAAACTCATGAAGAAGCAGAAACTGTGGCTGAGTAGACTTCAGTATGTAGAGCCGAGTCATGGGCCACTAGAGTGATGACCCTGCCACTGAGGATCTGTTAGACTCTGCTATATTGCGGTCATCAGTCACGTGTCCCACATCTGCTTGCTCACACTGGCCCTCCCTTACGTAGTCCCTTGTTCTAGACATCTAGTGGATGTCTGTTTCTCCAGTCAGAAGAAAGAGAGAAAGAAAGAGTGAAAGGACAGAGGAAGAAACTGTCCTGAATCCATGATGGAACCAGTTGATATTCTCAAGTTTTAAAAATCAAAGTGACTATTTTATTTCCTACTTTGTTTTCTCATGAGACACTAGCTCAAATAAACCAAATCTTCTCTCAACACATAGCACCCAGGGCTCCTAGGTAAATTTGTAGGGGGAAAGATCGCCTAATTTTTCTCCTGTGGAGCAGCTGGTGGGCTTGAACTGTCAACTTTAGGGATCGCTGTCCACCCAACATTTACCCAATAGAGCCGTCGAGGCTCCTTTGTGGGAAAATAGAGAAACAAAAATGGTCATTAAAACTAATGTCAAGGAAAAAAAAACTAATGTCTATGTTCATTATTATAAAAACCTACATGTCTGTAGATTTCAGAATAAAGTCAAGTAAATTATACAAGTAATTGTATGATATCTGAAGAAAATCTGAAAATCTGAAGAATATCTGAAGCCTTGAGTCACCAAAATATGTCCCTGTGCTAATGTTTAAGGCTCCAAATCTATAGCTTCATCTCATGTTTTTATTAATTTGACTATATATATATATATATATATATATAGCTAAAGAAACAGATAAAATAGTTAATTACAACTAAATAGACAGGTGTTAGATAAATAGATGATCTGTCAATCAGTGCACTCTGATTCATGGTAATCTTATGTTACAGAATAGAATGTTGCCTGGTTCTGTATCATGCTCAAAATCACCAGTATGTTCTAGTCCACGGTTGTGCCTATGGGCCAGTCCCTATCGTGGAGGACTGTCCTCATTCTCACTGACCTGCTTCTTCACAAAACATAAAGTCATCCTCCAATAAATGATCGCAATAAAGTATACAAAGCAAGTGAGCAAGACAATATTCTATTGTGATCCATAACCTTTCACTAGCTAATTTTAGGAAGTACATTATTGATTGTTCTTATAGACTAGTCTGTCTTAGTCTATAAGCTACACTGAAATCTGTCTATCATAGGAGAAGGAGGTGGGATTTGAGATACCAGTGACATCCCTTTCAGCATCACCACAACACACAGGCCAATGCAGGATTACAAACTGACAAGTGAGTGGTGGAATAATTTGATTAGTTTAATAAAAATAGCTCAGGGTTGAGGGAGACTTAATTCTTTAAGTCATTTATACGTTGTTGTTGTTGTTGTTGTTAGTGCCATGGCATTGGTCCCAGCCCATAAGGACCCTAAGGACAACAGAAGGAAATGCTGCCCAGTTCAGAGCTTTCCTCACAATTGTTCCTATGTTTGAGTCCATTGTTGCAACCACCGTGTCAACCCATCTCCTTGAAGGTCTTCTCTTTTCTCACTACCCCTCTCTTTTACCAAGCATGATGTCCTTCTCTAGAAACTGGTTTCTCCTGACAATATGTCCAATGTATGTCAAACAAGTCTCACCACCCAGCTCCTAGAGGGCACTCTGGCTGTACTTCTTCCAGGACAGATCTGTTTGTCCTTGCAGCAGTCCGTGGTACTTTCAATTATCTTCCCCAACACAATGATTCAAATGCACTGGTTCTTCTTCAGTCTCTCTTATTTAATGTCCAACTTCAACATGTATATGAGGTGATTGAAAGCATCATGGCTCGGGTCAGGAACACCTTAGACCTCAAAGTAACATCCTGGCTTTTCAACACTCAAAAGACGTTATGTGAACTAGATTCTCCCCATGTAGTTGATCTTTTTTATCTCTTGACTGCTGCTTCCAAGAGAATTGATTGTGGATCCATGTAAGACAAAATCCTTGACAATTCAATCTCTTCTCCATTTATCATGATAGCCCCATTGGTCCAGATCGAACATGTTTTCTTTGCATGAGTAGGAATTCATAATAAAGGCTGAAACCCTTGATCTTTATCAGCAAATGCTTGAAGTTCTTCTCACTTTCAGCCAGCAAGATTGTGTATCTATAGACCAAAGTTAGTTAAGAAGTCATCCTCCGATCTGGATGCTACATTCTTCTTCATAAAATCCAGCTTTCTGATGGTTTTCTCAGCAAAGAGTGTGAATAAGTATGACAACACACTTGACACACAGTTTTCCTGATTTTCAATCGTGCAGGATGCCCTTTCACTGTTCACACAACTGCCTCTTGATCCATGGACTAGTTCTGGAATTTTCATGCTTCTCCTGGCTACCCATAGTTTTTTATGATCCACATTATACCTTAGCAAGTATAAAAGAGCTATGAAGGGATTTTAATGAGGGCAAAATAGCACAGCCTGGGGTGTTTTAAAGAAAAATGACATGAAAACAGAAGGAAGGATGTGAATCTGACCTCTGACCTTCCTTTTCTTCCTAAAACTAGATCTTGCATTACAGGACTGCTAGTCCGGGTAGACTAAATAAATAAATCCACAAATGTGCATATGAGTATAAGGGAAAGATTTATATACAAGAGGAATGGAACATTTAGAAAGCAGTCCAGTCCAAGGTCATAAGTCAGATATTAGCCCCTATGTCTGAAACCAGTCTATAAAGTCTCCATCCAATTCACAAAGCATGTGCAATGACACCAGGATAATCACAGGCCCGTGGGTGCAGAGTCTTGTGTGTCCAGCAGCAGTAGAAGCATACCGACTTTGGCAGGGATCCCCTCATGGCTCCTCATTTCCAGGGCTCAGGGTCCATCAGCAGTATCCATTGGTGGTAGAAGCATCTCAGCAGTGACAGGGTCTCTGTGGCTTTTCCAGCTTCGGAGGCCTGGTTCCATCATGGTAAGGTTGTGTGGCTTCTCCTCCAGTTCTTCCAGTTCCTCGGATGCTGCCATCTTGTCTTGTCAGTCAAGTGTCTCTGAACAACGGGGGAGATGGTCTCTCATTTCCACAAGGGAAATATCATGAGACTTCCCAGAAATCTAAGAGAAAGCCATGCCCACACAGAGGTCTCATTGGCTATCTCCAGATTAGCAGGCTAGACTCCACCCCTACATTCCCAATCATGGAATTGACACACAAGTACATGACTGCCACAAGGACTGATCAATGAAAGCCAAGCTTTTGAAAATCAGAGCTTGACGGGTCTCTCTTGCTCTCCTGGATCTCACAAGTTTCCCACTTTTCACAATATAAAATCTTATCACATTCCATCTCTACTCGTGGAAAACTTGGAAATGATTTGCCCTTTCCTTGTCTGGCAGGTCGCTGCCACCTTACCCAAGTCCAGCTTCTGCAGGCTTTTCCTCTTTCAAAGGAGCCTGTGTCGTTCCTCACAGAACCACGCCTGGGTTGGCTCTATAAATCAGCTCACATGGGGTGCATCACCATCTCTTTCACCCACCAACCTACCCATTCTCCCCGCAGAAGCTCTTTTGTCACGTTTGTGTCTGGCTGTCTGGGAAAGTACTTGTGCCCTGAATCTGAAGGATAGCAGACTCCACAGAACAGTGAGGAATCATGGTCTGGGACCCAGGACCAGTGTGATGTGTATTTTTAAAAGACCTTTACAGCAAATACTGCTAATGCCAGCAGTCCCAGGCTTCATTTATTGCATTTGTAAGCAGATGGTTCTAGGGGTGTTTAAGCACATTGGAATATACAAGCTCTATTGGTTGCTGCATGAGGTAGCTGTAGGTAAAATTAGAAGGTGGCCTGGTGCCTTTAGCAGGTAGAGGAGGAAGAGGAGCCAAAGAGAAGATGCCTCGTCGTATCTGTTTCCCAGTCATGGAGTTATTAGAAAATACACATCTCCTGCGACACCTGAAATGTGTCTGCGTGGATGAGGACAAATTTGTCTCCTTTCGTTTTGCCAAAATCATGGATCAGTATGCAAGTGAATAAAAAGGAGAAGAAAAAATATCAGTGTCAGTTACCAAAAGACCTTCTGGATTTAGAATGCGACGATTCAGAGACTAGAAATTGTTTCATTCAGAAAGTCAAATGAGGAGAGCCCATCCCTCTCCTCCTCCTGGCCTCCCTCCTCCTTTATTATTGATACCTCGCTGCTTTTTGATCTCTGTGCTCCTTTGTTTCGGCTTCCCAGGTGCCCAGGGACCATGGCTACTGCAATGAGTTCTTTTGCTCGGCAGCCAGCCCCTCTAGCTGAGCCAGCTGGAGCGCGCTGAATTAGTCAAGTACTTCATTATCTCCTCTCGCGGCACGTTTCGCTCTAGGTGATGAATGCCAAGCAGAGAGCTGGTGCCTTCTGCTGCTCTGGCGGTGGACTCCCAAGGCCTCGGCCAGCTAGGGTTATCCACCGGGCCCTGGGAGCGCCCTGCTTTGCAGCCCTCGCCCTCAGTGCCTCAGATCTTCATTTAGTCACCTAACCACCCAATTGCTGAGAAGGAAGGCTGAGGAGAGCCAGGGTCCCCACGGGGCTCAGGGATGGATCGCACACTGCCACCAAACCCTCTCACCAGACAAAGAGCAGCATCCTGAGCACAGTGACTGGGCGTGGATCCACCAGGAGCTCCCCGGACACAGTGGGATTTGGGCACCCAAGGCACCCTGGATGGGCAGAACTCAGATTTCCAGGCTGGTTGAGTGACCCCTAAAGAGCAATCCCAGAATCAGTCACTGCACGGCCCACTCTGTTGCCCTTTGTTAATAAAGATTCAACAATGAGGGGCTACATTTCTGGAGTTTAGAAAATCCCAAGCAAATGTCCTCCCTCCAGTTTCCCTCTGCTGTGTTTTGGGGTTCGGGGATTTTCCTCTTTGTTTATTTTGCCTGTTCGAAGAAGACTTTCAATTTAGCCTATTCCCACCTTGAGGGAACATTCCCGGACCACTGCCTTTCTAGTTGCCGGGGGCCCTGCCTTCAACCTGAAGGAGCAGAGCAGATGAAGCGAGTGCTGCTCTCCGGATCTCCGTCAAACAACAGTGCACACGAGGACAGGAGTTCTGAGCAAGTTAAATGACCAAGTGCTCCTCTGCTAAAAGGTTGGAGGTTTAGCTCCCCCTGAAGAAGAAAGGCCTAGCCGTCTGCATCTTGCACACCACCTCCTGCAGTTCTATGCTGACACACGTGGCATGCCCATGGGTTGGCTTCATTCCATGCAACTGGTTTCGTTCAGCAGGATGACCAAATCTTCAAGGTCTCAGAACTTTAAATGCATCTAAGAAAATTGGCATGCATAAATGAACATCCCAAAGATCACTCTACTGTGAAAATGAAGGTGGTTGGGAGACAAATAGGTCTATTAAGACTAAAGATGAGATTGTTGTTTTGTTTTCGAATTCCTGGTTTTAAGCTTCGTAAGAAGATCCAGGAAGGGAGAGGAGTGTGTAGATCACATCTCATTACATCAAAGTCAATCATGCCTGTTACCAACAAAATGGGGAAAAGACATTCTTGGAGGTTCCCTGTAATTCCTTAACTCCCACCCCAAACAATTAAAGATGAAACTAATAGAAAGTGCGTTTCTCTGGACATAGAAACTGGAGTGCAGCATTCAGATAAAAATTTCAATGGCAAAATACTGCTAAATTAATCCAAGTTCTTTTGATTATTGATGTCCCACTGTTTTATGCCTGAAACAACATACAAGATGCATCAGTCATTTATAAATTATTCATTCCATTATTTTGGCAGCAGTGTCTTTCCATTTATCAACTGATAAATGTACAGAAGATAAGAAGGGTAATTTTATAGCCCCTTGACATTTACCTTTGACATGATTTTCATATTTAATAGGGAACAAACACTAATGAAAGGCATTTGACAACACTGTAGGCATCACAGATTAACACCAGTCAACATGAGCCACAGGCACCTGATTTCTCAGCTTTCACCAGGAACTTCCAGAAATTCGCCCACTTCCTTCCTCTCCTGGCTTGACATGTTCTCGGCTGGGTCTGTGCAACAGAAGTGGGACTCTTTGGTAGTAGTTTTTTCTCTTTGATTTGGTTTGGATGTTGTCATTTTGTTACATGGTCCAAGTAGTTTTACTTTGTCCCCTAAACTTAAAGGAAGGCTTTGCTTTCATTTTGGTTTGTGGCAGGATGATGATCTAAACAGTCTTATTTTTCAAAATGTACCTGTTAGGTTTATTGAATAGGAACCTTGGTGGTATAGTGGTTGTGTTGGACTGCCATCCGCGGGGTCAACAGTTCAAAAAACCACCAGTCCTTCCACCAGTGAAAGATGGGACTTTCTTCTCATGAAAACAACTGCAGTCTTCAAAACTCATGGGACAGTTCTAGCCTGTCCTAAAAAAGTCACTATAAGTCAACATTGACTAGACGACAGTGAACAGGTATGGAGGGAAGGTTTTTGTCTTCTGGCATTGCTGTTTGTGCCAAAGCAACTCCCTGGAGCATTCATGCCAATTTCTCCCAGTGATTTCTGATAAACACTGCAATGGGTAATTCCCTTCACCACATACCTTCCCAATTTAAAATAAATCTTATCTCCACTCCTCCAACCACTTGAACTGAAGCAAATATCCATCTTTCCAGTCACATTCTTGTCTTTCCTTTTTGCTCCCTTTCTCAGGCTAACATTCCACAATCTTGCCACTCTCCTGCCATAGGCTCAAACAAAACACACATACAAATCATATGAAGAGAGGCCTAGGCAGAATCAAGGAACTATGTAAGTAGGTGAAGCCCTGGAAGCCATAGCTAAGATTTAGACTTGGAGAGAGTGGTGATTCAGCATTAGAATTCTTGCCTTCCATGCAGGAGACCCTCATTCGTACACCAGACAATGTACCTTAGGCACCCGTTGTTTGTCAGTGGAAACATATGTGTTATTATGATGCTGATTTCAGTGGAACTTCCAGGCTAGGAAGAACAGTCTTGCAATCTACTTCAGAAAAATCAATCAATAAAAGCCCTACACATCACAATGGCCTGATCTGCAACTGATTGTGGTGATGGCACGGAGCTGGCCACCATTTCATTCCACTGTGTGTAGTATCAGTCGTTCAGAGATGGCTCCACAGCATCAACAAGTTTAAGGCAGAAAGAGGAGACAAATACAGTGGGTTGGCTACAGTGGAATGGTGACTCTGGCCAGTCAGGAACCAGAAGAAAGAACAGAAATGGTAGCTACCAACTGGCTCATCTAACATTTCACCTATGTAAGTCCCAACGCTACGTCCATCAACACAATTTTGTAAACAGTAGAGGCATAATGTAAGGATAATCTACCTGTATTCCAGGAACCAGGCTAGTCGACAGACATTTTTCATCTGACAGGATTGGGGGGTGATAGTCATCTAGGAATAAGTAAGGTCCCAGGCAGGAAACCAAAGTTCAGATTTAAGAAAAACATCTTATAGCAAATTTACCAGGATCAAAGGAATTAAGTACATGAAAACGATTGTAAACAATAACGTTATGCAATCATTCATTTGACTCCACTCAAAGATGGCTGTTTCTTTGAGAAAAGAAGCCAAATTCAGCCCCACTGCCTTGGGGGCAGTCAGCAGCTGCCCCCCCCCCCAGCTGATAAAGGACTCACTGACAAATTTTTCAAACATGAAAAAGAAAAAAGAAACCAAATTATATTTGGTATCCACTTTGACCTAACACAATGCCTGGAAAGTGATAGGCAATTATTGTAGTAAATATATGGCTTCCTAACACTCATTTGCTGCTTACTATCTGGAAGATACTATGTTAAATATTTTGCAGGGATTATTTCATTTTATCAGCTCATAAGTGTTCTCAAGAATAGTTCTCAGTACTCTATAGCAGCAGACATTTATACATGCATTATTCCCAAAGAGATTGGGGAAATACAATCTGGGGAGGATAAGTAATATCCCCAAAAATCACATAATAAGTATAGAACTAGGCTAAAAACATGGACATTCTAAGTTCAGAATCCAAGCCCTTTGCTACACCCACTGCCACTTGGAATGAACATATTAGACTGGACCTGTGTAACAGGGGAATTTGGTCAAAGGAGACTGGTCAAAAACTTGACTTGACCATGTGATCTGAAACATCATGGTAACTAGCTAATAATGACTGCTTTTATTGAAGTACATTAGGTTTAAAATAAATTAGCATCAAGGTATAGCTTTTTTAGTATAGTAACACATATAAGCTGGACTTCAAAAATGTTTTCATTGTTATAATTAACTACAGAGGGGAAGTTAATAATAAATTTCCACTGAAACTGAACAAAAACCTAGTTTAATTATTTTAGTGAGTCTTTGAACTTCATTAAGTTTCTCACAAGTTCTAAAGCTAGAGGCCAATGGAAGTATGTAGATATTGAAATGTAGAGAACAAAGTGAGGACTTGTGGTTTTATGATGAAGGGGTGAGGTGGGGGGATTATCCAAAAGCTTGTGAATGGAAACAAAACTCAGACACACAAACAAAAGGCTCACCAGCCAGTCATTTGCTGTCGAGTCACTTCCTAATTATGGTGATCCCACATGTGTCAGAGCAGAATTGTGCTCCATAAAGCTTTCAGTGACTGGTTTTATTAGCGGTAGGTCACCAGGTCTTTCTTCCTGTGTATTTCTGGGTTGGATTCCTGTCCCCAGCCCTTCAGTGAGCAACCACACTTTTTCACCATTTGCAGCACCTGGAGCCTCCTTGATAACCCTAATCACAGTGGATTAAGAAGAGATGCTGAATGGGATGAAGGTCAAACTCTTCAGAGAAGGCACCTTGAGAACAGATTTCAAGCAAAACCAACAGAGCTCGTGTTTCCAAAACCCAGTACAGGTGAAACGGCAAAACCAACAACTCTCTTCCACTGGTTAACATAATACTTCCAAACGTAAAATATGTATATTGATTATCACACCCTTTCTGAAGGCCTCCAAGAGGCTGCAATCAAGGTATTCAGAGGATGAGAACAATCAGGTCATGTTAGAATTCTACCTATCCTACCTTGTTAAGAATGTAAGGGACAGGTGCACAGCTAGCAGTGATGGATACCTTGGACGTATTAGCACACAGGCATGAAAAAAGAGATAGTTTGGGGGTTAGAATAGAATCAACAATGTCTCAGAAATAAGGTAAAAAGTGTGAAAGTCTCAAATTCTTCTGCCCTGTATTCACACTCTTTTTCATGTGACACTTTCAGTTCCATCATTAAAGAAAAATCAAACTCACTCATAGTGACCATCTATATGGGGTCATGAGAGAGATACAGTCTATTTTCTCACTCTTTGAATATGACTTAACCTTGCTACTTGCTTTGTCAAAGGAATAAAATAAAAAAGATGTGCTAAAGTCAAGACTAGTTCTCAAGAATCCTTATGCTTTAACCTCTGTCTTCTTATACTACTGATGTCTTCAGGAGAAGCATGCACCCAGTCTTGCATGTTGGTCCTATTAGGAACGTGAAATGCATATAGAGAAAAATTATGACAAGTTAAATCAAATCCATCAAGCAAATGAATGAGGTTAAATGTCACCAATAGACTTTTGACAACAAATATGTGGCCACTGAGTTTTAGGGTAGTTTGTTATGCTACATGCACAGCAAAGGAAAGAAGAGAATATATTTGCATGGTGAGCAGGTGTCTACTAATAATCTCAACTGGCTTGAGTGTAATAAATTAAAAGATATTTTTTAAATAGCCTACAAAATTTCTAGAATTTCTGCAAAGCTGAAACATGATGTGGTCTCCACCTTATATTACCGAGGGGTGGGGGGAGGAATGGAATTCTCTCTTTTTAAAAACATTAGCATAATATTACCAAAATATTTTTAAAAATAAGAAGGATAAAAGAGGGAAAATGTCAAGTGATATTACATATCAGGTAAGATATTGTGAATTAAAATGAGCTTGAAAACTCAGCAAAAATGTAGAAGAAGAGGTATTAATAGAGAAATTATCTTAAATTAGAAGTAATATAAAAGAGAACCAACCCTATGGGAAGCAGAATAGGGATATGAGTGGCACAAATGAGTAAAAGCAAACAACTGTGCTACCTCGGGTTCTTAATGGCTGTCTTTTAGAATTATATCACTAGGCCTTTCATCTGAGAAACCTGTAGATGAACTGGAACTTCATTATGATAAACAGTCCAATACATGACTATTGATACCACTCCAGAACTTTAAAAATTTAAAGACTGATAACAATATACTGTTGTGTGTTTGCAAAGGTACTTTCATATGCTGCAAGGAAGAATGAAAATTATAAAACCACCAACAGCTCTGTCAGAAGTTTAAAAATATATCAGTTATGGTAATCTCAGATCATACTTTGGTCCATAATTAAACTTCTAATAAATACGATAACATAGTTTTAAGCCCTTTGCATCTAGTACAGTTCTTTGGGTGCACTAAGTAGTCCTTGTTAAGACAGAGATGTCTATAATATTGTAGAGGTAATTGAATAGCGCCAAATCATGTCCAAGGACCCTTCATTATATAACAACCATATGATCTTGAAATCAGACTCTTCTCTAGTGAGTTTCATGAGAACCTAGCCCTAGCCAACACCTTTATAGCATCCTTAGACGGAACATGTGAGCTGTATCCAAACCCTTGACCCATGGAAACTGTAAACTAATATACCTCTATTTTTTAAGCTGCTAGCTTTATGGCAATAGAAGGTGACTTCAAAAAGTACTTGGGATAATCCTATTATCTTTTTTGAATTTCTCCATGCGCTTTTTGTATTGTTACTGAGCAACAGATAAAGAACGCATATGTTAATGGAGTAGTTTTCAAATGGTATGGCACCTCAAGCCCTACCCAACTCTTGGAAGTTTTGAAAAAAGGGATAAGATGCTCACAGGAAGCATGACTTCCTGGAAAGGAAAGATTAGGGCCTCGTGGCATGCTGGGCAGGATTCGAGGGAAGTATATTGTATGGAAATTGACGGTATGTATTTTGACCTAATTCATGGTTAACTGGACAATAAATAGCCATCTACTCGATTGCCGGTTAATGAAGAGGGATTGCTCCCAATTTCCCTACTTGGTAACTCCAGGCTGAGTTGCAAGAAACAGGTCCAAAGAGAGCTGGCTGAACAATGACCTCGTTGTTACATACTCTTCCCCAGGAACCATTACTGGGGGAATAAAGGAGCAAATAGGCAATTCGTCCATAGTAGTTGAAGACTTCAATATTCCCACTTTCAGTAGTGGATGCAATAACTTGGCAGAAGATAAACAATAAGATAGAAGATTTGAGCACCATAAACCAACTAGATCTAGTAGGTTTCTATAGAACACCCTAAAATAAGTATGCTTCTTAGGAGAGACTATATGGTAGGCCATAAAACTAACCTCCATAAATTTAAAAGGCTAGAAGCTATGCAAAGTATAGTATCCACTAACAATGGAGTGAAATTAGAAGTTAATAGCAAAGAAATTCAATGAATGCACTGCTAACCTTGCAGAAATAAAAGAAGCTTGTAAAGGAATACTATGATCAATTGGATTTCAAGTATTCTATGTTACTGTTGTGTTTTAGGTGTCATCGTTTCTGTTCTGACTCATAGCAGCCTCATGCATGACAGAATGAAGCACTGCACCTGGTCCTACACCATCCTCACAACTGTTCGTAGCTTGAGCTCGTTTTTGCAACCATGGTATTATCCCATTTTCTGAAAGTCCTCCTCTTGTTCATTACCCCTCTACTTCAGCAAATATCATGCCTTTCTCCAAGACCTGGTCTCGCCTGACATGCCCGCAGTATGCAAGACAAAGTCTCACCATTCATGCACACTGACCACATTGCTTCCAAGGCAGGTTTGTTTGTTCACGGTACTTTCAATATTTCTTACCAACCCCACAATTCTTCAATGATCTTCCTTATTCAATGTCCAACACTCAGATGTATATGAGGCGAACGAAAATACCATGACTTGGTCAGGTGTACCTTAGCCTTCAAGGAAACATTCTGGCTGTTCAATGCTTTAACAGGTCTGTGCAGCAGATTTACCTAATGCAACACATCTTTTGATCTCTTACCTACACCTGCTGCAAGCGTTGATTTTGGACCCAAACGAGGCAAAATTTTTGACAATTTCAGTCCCTACTTGCCATGGTATTGCTTATTTTTCCAGTTTTGAGAATTTTGGTTTTCTTTTCATTGAGTTGCAGTTCATACTGAAAGCTGAAATCCTTGAACTTCATCTCCAGGTGCTTCAAGTTTTCCTCATTTTCAGCAAGCAAGCTTGTGCCATCTGCATATCACAGGTTGTTAATAAGTCTTTCTCCAGTCCTGATGCCATAGTCTTCTTCAGATAAGCCAGTTTCTCTGGTAATTCTCTCAGCATACAGATTGAACAAGTATGATGTGAGGATATAATCCAGGAGCGCACCTTTCCCAATTTTATATCATGCAGCATTTCCTTGTTCTGCTCACACAACTGCCTCTTGATCCAGGAACAAGTTCTACATAAGCACAATGAAGTGTTCTGAAATTCCTATTTGTGGCAGTCACCTAATCTAGTGTCAATTTGAGGATTAAGAATGAAGGGGGGAGTCTAGTCTGTCAATCTGGAGATAGCAAATGAAACCTCTATGTGGACATGGCCTTCTCCTGAGAATTCTGAGAAATGTAGTAATTCCTTCTTGGAGGCAGGAGACACAATCTCTCTGCTCACTCCCTGGGAGGCATTGCAGCTAACATGGCCCATGGCAGCATGCTGGTAGATCTTGAGCCCTGGAACCTGGAGGAGTCATGGGGAGAACCCTGTCAGCACTGAGATCCTCTACCGCCACTGGATACACAAGACTCTCCACCCACTGGCCAGTGATTGTCCTGGTGTCATTGCATGTGCTTTGTGAGTCTGGGGAGGACTTTATGGATTGGTATCAACAAATGGGCTAATGTTGGACTTATGACCTTGGACTGGACTGGGCTGGGCCGTTTTCTCAATGTTCAACTGCTCTTGTATATAAAACTCTTCTTATACACTTATGAGTGCCTATGAATTAGTTTCTCTATTCTACCCAGACTAACACACAACTCTTCTCAATGTTATCCATACATTGTTATGATCCACACAGTTGGGTGCCGTGGCATAGTCAATTAAACACAAATAAACATCTTTCTAGTATTTGCTACTTTTTGAACCAAGATCCAGCTGACATCAGCAATAAGGTTCCTTGTTCCAATTCCTTTTCTGAATCCAGCCTGGGAAAAGGAAACACTTCCCATCTTATCCTATGATGTCATGGTTGCCCTGACACCAGAGACACTAAAAGAAAACTATTAATATCTTTTATAAATAGAGATGCAAAATTTTTTAACAAAATAAAAGTCAGTCAGACTTCCAGGAAGATGACTGCAAGGTAGAGATGACTGCACCGGGGGTTCCATTGTGATTGCTGGTTTGGGGAGAGGGGCACTGAGTTGGAGGTCTGAAATACGCAGTGAGTCCTTGCAGCACCCCCAGAGATTGGTACCAGCATGTGGGCAGACCTTTCCCGCAGCATTGACCTGCTCTGCCCCTCCCACTTGCACTGCTGAGATGCAGTGGCGTGTACTTTGACCCCAGGGGTACATCCACCTGCGTCACTTGCCCAAATCCACTAGCAGACTAGCGGCCCCATCCTCCAGCTGTGACTTTCTGGATCTCAGCTCTGCCCTCCACCTGCTGGTGCTGCTTCAAGACTGCCAGTCCCGACTCACCCCCAACACCACCACACACAACAGCTCCATCCCCACCCGCTGCTGCAGCCCCACCCCTGTCCACCTCCACCACCCTACCACCACCTGCAGCTGTGGCTTCAAGGTCCATTGGTTTAACCTCCACCCACTGCTGCTGCCTCCCTTGCCCACCACCTCCACTTCAAGGCCTAGTTCCTGGTCGCCACCGCTTAGGGCTTTGTGGCCTTGCCTCCACCCATCACCCTTGTTACTGGTGGCCCACATCCCAGCACCAAAGGGGTTCCTCGTGCCAGCACCCTGTTTCCCACATACTCCAGATCTTTACCTCATGCTTTGCAAACAGCTTGGCCAGTACCTCTCCCACTTCCCGAGGCCACATACCCACACTGCCTGTGATCACCCCCTGAACTGCCCACCAAACGGAAAGGAGGAGAGCAAAACCCCAGTGAGTTAGAGAAGCAACCTGATCTCACAGTGAAGTAAGGTATAGGCAGACCTTAAAATCATTTTCATTGGAAAGTCAACCCCACTGAAATAGAGATGCAGCTTAAATCCACAGCGCAGATGGCTCCACATAGTCCTTAGAATCATCCTTGCTAGGCTTCGAGAAAGAATTCACAGGGCTCCTGAATTCTCAGAAAATGGCACCAAACCCCACCAAAATGCCATGCAGCTAACCCCCCTCAGCAGCCACTACAAGAAAGCAAGAGAAACAAAACACATTGTTGGAGGAGGACCTGAGCCTAGTAAAGAGCAGAGAAGGGCAGACTGAGCCAACAGTAAGGATAACGAGGGAATTCCTGGAAGAAAAGTTCCCCACTTTAACAAAGGAAACTCAATCACTCAGGAAGCAGAGAAGACACAACTGAAACTGAATCTCAAGAAGAACACACCAAGGCATATAGTAGTCAAATGATCCAACTGTGAGAAAAAGGAGAAAACCATAAGTGCAACTTGAGGGGGAAAAAAACAGTCATTTATAAGGGTAATCAGGTGCTCAAACTTAGCAGCAGAAACCAGGAAGAAGAAGAGAGAATGGAACAGCATCTTCCAAAATTTGAATGAGAATAACTCTAAGCCAAGAGTCCTATGTCCCTACAAATTCTCTATCAAAATAGATGGAGAGGTAAGGGTTTTCTCAGATCAGGAAAAATTTGGAGAAGCATAAAATATTTTTTTAATCCGGCACTACAAAAATTACTTTCCAACTCACTTTGGTCAGAAGACCAACATTCACAGAGCACAAACAGGAGACCACTATATAATGGAACTATCCAGAAGTCAGAGCATTGAAAGCAATACCCAAGATATCTTGGACCCAGTGGTGAAAAAAAGGCAAAAATGAACTCCCTCACACATACATAACACACTTGTAAGGAGAGAGAGAAAGAGGAAAAGGTCTGTCACAAAAGGTACAAAATGAGAACAGAGAATTAACCGATAGATGAAAGAAGCTGGAACGCCAGTGGTTTGAAATCCCCCCTTAAAAGACAAAGGCTAGCAGCCTGGATTAGGAAACAAAACCCAGTGACCTGTTTTCTGCAACAAATATACCTCAACATCACAAAAGAAAACCAAAAAGAAAAAAAACAGAACCAAAGTTTGACAGAAGGTCTATCAGGCTAATGGCGACCTAACAAAAGCAGAAGTTGCTATTTTAATATTGGATAAAATTGACTTCAAGGTAAAAGTCATAACAAGAGATAAGTATGGGGAAGATATAATGCTTAAGGAATCAGTAGACCAAGAGCCAATGACCATAATAAGCAAAAACATGCCCAATGACAGACCTATGAAATTCATGAATCAAAACCTTCAAAAGATGAAAAAAGAAATCATGAGATTGATAATCATAGTAGCAAACTTCAATCCACTGCTTTCCAAGAAGGACAGATCAGTGGAAAAGAATGTCAACAGGAAACTACAGAACCAAATTCTACAATTAGTCAACTTGACTTGATAGACATACTCAAAGTGCTCCATCCAAATGCAAAAAAAAAAAAAAAAAAACGCTTTCTTTTCAAGCTCATCTGGTATATATTCAAAAATATACCACATACTGGAACACAAGTCATTTTGAGCAAGTTCAAACATATAGAGGTCAATCAGACTTCCTTTGCTGACCACTATGCCATAAAGCTGGAAAACAACAAAAGAAAGAATTTTTTTAATGAATACCTTACTTCTTCAAAAGAAATGTATATTTGTCCAAATTAGACACAAAATCAAGAAGTTTCTAGAAACCTGTGAGAGTGAGACTACAACATACTAAAATTGAGGGGTCACTGCAAAGACTGTATACATATAGAAGATGCTTGACAGTGCTAAGTGTGCATATAAAGAGGTAAAAGACACTTATGGTAGGTGATGTCTCACAGAACCTTAGCAATTAGAACAGAATCAAATGGATAATCCTAGAAGCAAAATAAATTATGAAAATCAGGGTGGAGATAAATTAATGTGAATACAATAGAATGATGGAGAAAGTCATTCCGAACAAAAGATAGGAAGGAGCAGATATTAATACCCAGGTTGATGGATGAAACAAGAGAAATTAAAATGGGCCCTCATGAAATTAAAAGACTAATTGCATAGTGCTATGAAGGACTGTACTTCAAGGAATATGACAACTTGGAATACATGGCCAAAGACCTGGAACAACAAAGTTCCCCCAATCACCCTGTAGAGACATCAAGAACTTGAACAGACACCCAGAAAAAGAAGAGATGATATACCCAGGGTGCGGAAAAGCACTGTTGACACATGTAACTATGCTCTACTCCTTTAATATTTCCTCCCCTATTATTACGGTCATAGTTTCACCTCATCAATCCTGTTTGACCTCCATATGTTCATTTGCATAATTAAGGTCATCAATGCTTGAAATCCAAGATAGAAAAACCCTTCAGATATAATAACCAGAAGGGTCTCGTGGCACAGGAGTAGCACATCTGACTCCATAAATAATAACCACAGTGATGATTCTCTGAAAGTACAGAGAGAGAGGAGGGACGAGGGGGATGAGCATATGACACCACCTGAAATGAACGAATAGCAGGATGGAAGGCCAACGGGCAGATTGGATGGTGTCAGATAGGGGAGAGAAAAAGGAGTAACAACAATAGTAATATAATTATTATAGGGTGGGATAAGGTGGGGGAGGGCAGGGATAAAGGGAAGCTAAAATCAAAGAGAGCAAGAAAAAAATGTTTTCTCAATGATGGTGGCAACGATTTTACAATTATGCTTGATCTAATTGACCTATGGGTTGTTATAATATCTTTAAGAACTCCCAATAAAAATGGAAAAGAATAAAATAAAAGTAAGTCAAGCTAAGCAACCATAAGTAGAATCATGCAACTCCGGTGAGGGTGCTAGGGATGAGGAAAGAAGAAAGAAAGTGCCTCGCCCTCTGGCCTCCCTCCAGAGCCCGCTGTCTTGTTGGTCGCCTCCCTCTGCGCCTTCGCGATGGCTTCCAAACTCCAGCACTTGGTCATCCTCTGGCCGCCTGCCTCCAGAAAGGGCCCGGTGTCCCAGAGGATCACCCAGAATTTCAGCCTTCAGCATCTCACCAGTGGCCACTTCTTGCAGGAGGCAAACATCTAGGCAAACGTGGAGTTTGGCGATGTGGCAAAGCAGTACATGTGGTCACATGCTTAATGGTGCTGGAGCTGGAGAACAGGTGCAGTCAGCACTAGCTACTCGATGGCTTCCCTAGGACTTTAGCCCTAGACAGAATCTGTGAGCTGGATCTAGTGATCCCTCTGAGCATTCCATGTGAATTGCTCAAAGACCATCCCAGCCAGCATTCAATTCACTCTGCTAGTGGAAGGCTGTCTAACCTGGACTTCAATGCCCCTCACGTAAATGGCATTGCTGAGATCCCTGGTGAACCGTTAGTCTGGCAGGAAGACAGTAAACCTGAAGCAGCTACTGCCAGGAGAAGGCACTACAAGGATGTGGCTATACCAGCCATTGATCTGTACAAGAACTGGGGGGACTCCACCAATTTTCCAGGAAGGAGACTAACAAAACCTGGTGCTATGTGTACACACTCTTCTCGAAAAGGATCACACCTATTGAATCCAAAGAAGACTACTGAACCTGTCAGAGGGAAGAACCAGGAAAATGGGATCCATCCTGCAATTGTATGTGAAGCATTGGTGCCATGGCCAAATGAGAAGCTCCTCCTCCGGCTTGCACTGTCTCTCCTTGTTTATGCCGTGAACTGCATATGCACACGAAGGGGTAGAAAACAGAGAAACTTTCCTTTGCCTTTCTGAAGGAGGCACACCTGGCCACATTGAAGATGCCTCTGCACAGGTCTCAAGTCCTTTGTGAAGAATCAGGTATAGATGGAATTTCAAGTGATGTACAATCTAAACTCTTGCCGATTTTGCCAGTCATGTTGTCGCTCTAGTAGTGGACTCAGCAGTGTGGCCACTGGCTCTATTCCTTCAGAGGTTGTGAAACTCCAGCACCACCAGGCCTAAGAACACCAATCGCTATAGCCCAGGCTTCGTCTCTGCTACGTGCTTTGCCGGTCACAGTGAGATTGAAGCCAAACGCTCTACCATGTTGCTTCGCTGGTCTGGAGTGACTGAGTCCACCACTCATGTTTGTCTGTAATCAAGCTGCATGGAATCTCCCCTTTGCAGACCTCCTAGAATGAAATGATTGGGCTTCTACTAATTTTATCAGATGACATGATGTGTACATCTCTTTTATCTCTTCTGAAATGAATACTGGCCATTTTTGCTTTGGCCCCTCTCAAATCTTTTCTAAGAGTTGAGAGCAGAGAGACTGTGCAGCTCTCTTCCTGCTCCCAAGAACTGAACTATACAGAGGATCTAAAACGACTGCTTCGGATTCTCCTAGATTGACAAGGCTCCTTTTATTGTGTGTGGGAAAAATAAAGAAAGAAAAGCCTTCAAAGTCTCCTAGAAATCTTCAAAAGACATAAATATTAAAAGATCATAGCTCATCCATGAAATAATAAGATCCTATGAAATTACTGGACTAACAGGCTGTTTTAGCTTTTTACTCAAGACAGAAAAAAATGTGCTTTGAAAATGCTACTAAATACAGATACATGTGGTCTTTTACCCCTGCAAGTGACCCAAGCAAGTTATAAGTAGTCAGTAAAGGGAAGAGAGTCTGTGGACTTGATTAAAAAGTTGCACGAGCTGTTCCTGATCAAGTATAACAGCTTTCTTATTAGGGGAAACAAATATATATTTTTCCTTTTCCATACATACATTCTATGGGTGAACATAAAGTCTAGAAATAGAGACAATACTATTTTGCTGCACATGGTAATGTCATATACCAATAAATTATATTATTATTAATGAGGGGGAGTACAGATTGGGGACCCAAAGCCCATCAATAGGTGAGGTGACATCCTTTTGCAGAGGGGTTACAAGGAGGAGGAGATGAGTCAGTTAAGATACAGGGTAGGAGCTATGAAATATGCAACTTTCCTCTAGTTCCCATGCTGCCTCCCACCCACTATCATGACCCCAATTCTACCACATAAATCCAGCTAGACCAGGAAATGTACAGTGAAGTTGGAAACATGGGAAACTCAGGATAGATGTCCCATCAAGACTAGTAATAGGAGTGGTAATACCAGGAGAGTGGAGGATGGAGGAATAGAAAGGAAGAACCAACTTCAGGGATCTACACGTAGCCTCCTCTCTGGGGCACGGACAACAGGGAAGTGAGTGTTAAGACACATTGGACAGTGTACAGGATGAAAAAATAATTTGTAAATTACTAAGGGTTCAAGGGGAAGGGGGGGGGAAGGGTAATATAGGGAGCTGATAATGGGGGCCTGGAGGGAGGGAAAATGTTTTGAGAGTGATGATGGTAATGGGTGTGTAAAAGTGGCCTGCGTATAACTGATGTTGTTAGGGATTGTGATGGGAGTTGTATGGGCCCCCCAATAAAATGATTCATTAAAAAAGGGGGGGAGGGGAAAGGGGAGGTTTTGTGTTTTTTTTTTAAAGGCGCTTGTACCAAGGGCTCAAGTGGAAAATGCTGGGAAATGTATGTGGAAACATGTGTGCAAATGTGCTTGATACACATGATGTGCTGAATGTTGTAGTAGCTGTAAGAGCCCCCAGTAAAATTTTTTAAAAAATTTTTAACAAAAAAAAAATTTATTGAGTTGTCTGTTCTCCAGAAAAAAAAGAATTATGGAGCAGGACAAAGCTGAATTTGTTATAAGAATTTAAAGTTGGTTTAAATTTAAAATAACTTAATATAATAGATATATTATTTATTATAATAAGTATTCACTTAATATCATAGATATATTAATACAAGTGAGCATATGATACAAAGCAAAAATCATTATCTTATATGATGAAGGAATTGATCACAAACAGACATATACTCTATGATCCCAATACTATAAGAAAAACCACCAATTGAACAAATCTTGGGAACTAAATCCCAAAGGGGTAGAGAACCTACAGCATCCATGAACCATCCATCATCCCCTTTATAGGCACATGTTAAGAACCACTCTAAAGAAGAGACCTCATATCAACTGAGTTTACAACCACAGGAAGAAGGAAAAAGGGAAAGACTGATCACTTGATGCCATGCAACATTGCAACCAGCTTGAGGCAAATCAACAGGAATGAGAAGAGAACTGTATTGGAAAATTAAGTCAATTTCAGAGAAAGGGAACATCTGGATTTCAAAGCAGACATCTATACTTCGATTAGTGAGTAACCTCACATCAGGAAGGGACAGTGAACAATAAACTATAGAGAATCCAAGAATAAATCTGGCACTATGCTCCTACTCAGTCACTCTTGAGATGTTTCTACCCAAACATTGGTGAACCACACTGTGGGCGATGTACTTCTAGGACCTTAGACTCTGACTTTTGAGATAACATGGCATCTCAGGGGACACGCCAGAAGGATTTGATGTGCACACCCCATTGCATTAACTGGGCTTTCCGTCAACATCACCTATAGCCCATGATCTTAAGACTAAATATCCTTGAAGACAGCAGTGAATGACAGCCAGCCTAAGACTGTGGGATCTGTAGTCATGAGACTTTGGTCAGGATCACTGGCTTAGTCAGTGCCCTATGAGAGGTGGCCTGAAACAACTGTGGTAGTTACACAATCAACTTGGGGAAATTAAGAGTGAAGGTTTGGAATCTAGCCAGTCAAACGGGTCACAGCCTGATGATGCCTTCTTGTAGGCAGGTCCTTCTCATGAGGATTCCGGAAACTTCCTTTCTTTCTTCCTGAAGGTGGGACATACACTCACACTCAGCTTCACCTTCCTGTTCACAAGATAAATAGAGCCGCCCTGATGGCAGTGAGAGCCCTGGAGATGCATCTACCACCATTGGATACACAAGACTTTGCACCCACTGGCCTGTGATCTTCCCACAGTCTGCTGCATTTTCTGAGACTGTGTGAGATGGAAGAGTGACTTATGGACTACTATCACACCTGTGGGCTAATATTGGACTCAGGGACGGATCTGCACTTGGCTGAAATGTACGATTGCTCTTTAATATAAAGCTCTTTTTTATACCACATTACTGTCTCTGAACTTATTTCTCTAGTCAACCCAGACCAACATAACCACCACATGTTTATGGGATTACATGTGCTTCTATCCAGTTTTGATTTTTCTTTTTAGTCTATATTTTCTTATTGAGGACTCATACAACTCTTATCACAATACATACATACATTGTGTCAAAACACATTTATATATTTTTTCCATAATCATTCTTAATACAGTTGCCTTCTACTTGAACCCTTGATATCAGCTCCTCCCTTCTCTTGATTTTTCCCTCCCTTTCCACTCCCCCTGCCTTATGAACCCTTGATAATTTATGAATTATTATTATTTTGTCATATCTTACACTGTCTTATATCCCTTCACCCACTTTTTTGTTGTCCGTCCCCCAGGGAAGCAGTTACATGTAGATCCTTGTAATTGGTTCCCCCTTTCTATTCCACCTTCCCACCACCCTCCCAGTATCACCACTCTCACCACTTGTCCTGAAGGGATCATCTGTCCTGGATTCCCTGTTTTTCCAGTTGCTATCTGTACCAGTATACGTCAAGAGGATAGGTTTATGCAGTAAGAATGAATATAACAGCTAATTAGTTCACGCAGCAGTAGAGAGGGTTCATTTCAACTCACTTTTGTGGAAAAGTTAATATACTGGAAGTCCTTCAACTCACAAGGGCTGCTGAGTCCAAAGTCAAGAAGCAGGCAGCAAAGTCTTTCCTCAGGAAAAACAGACTGAGTCTGCCCACAGGCAGCAGGCAGCCGAGCGGATGAGCACTAGTCAGTAGCATGGGAGCTTAGCAAAGCAGGCCCAATTGGATCTCAAACTCGTGATGCACAGGGACAAGCTCAAGCAATGAACACACAAGTAGTGTGGTGAAGCTGCTCTCAAAGGAGGCTCAAGCTCTAGCGACATGCTCCATGGACTGACTTAGCCCACAGATAGTGTCACACACAGACTGAGGCAAAGAGCTAGCTAAATCAGCAGCACACTGGTCCAATCACCAGGGAGCAAGAGAGATAGGGTACAGCGGCCGTCTTCATTTATCTCGGGCAGGCTCCAGTCAAGCTGCAACCAGATCAAACTCTGCCCACATATTCCTATTGTCCTAGTTGACACAATAAACCTATCACGTCCTCCTTGCTTTGATATGATATGCATTAATATGACATGTATTAATCTGATAGTCAATTACCTGCCTTTATTAAGGAATGTTCCTGGAAACTTCTTCCTAACACCAACCCCATGGTTAGTGTCAGCATAGCTAACTCATTTAAGAATTCAATCTGTACAAAGCAATCTGTACACCTGGACTGGGGCTCGCAATTTGGCTATACTTGCATAAACTCTTTCCCCAACAGTATCTCAAATTTTATGCCATTGGGTAAACGACGGATACATCTTATGTCTCAGTGTTGCACCCACCCTCTGGTGATGTTCCTGCAGTCTGCATTATTGCACGTGGTTCTGCAAGGGATTTGTGGATTTGATCTGGACTGGGCGAGGGTGTTTTCTTAATATACCATTACTTTTCCCTCATAAAGCTCTTTCCTATATACATAAGCTCTTTCCTCTGCAAAGAAACTCAGAGTAGTAAAAACAATCATGAAAGAAGAATAAAATAGGAGACATAGTTCTAAAATTCAAAACATACTGAAAGAAATGGTAATCAAGATAGTGTAGTACTGGCACATAAATAAGCTTATAGCAAATTAAATTGAATTGTAGGTCCAGAAATCAAAATATTCATGTGACTATTAGAGCTAGTTGGTTATTGACAAGGAAGCTAAAACCATCAGATGAAGGGAAAAACACCTTTTTCAACAAATGGTGCTGAGATACCTGGATAGCCACCTGCAATGAATGAAGTTGGACACTTCATTTTAGATACTAAAAAAATTAACTGAAAACTGGGCAATAGATTAAGTGCTAAACTTTAAATTTTAAAATAAAATTTAAGGGTAAACCTTCATGACTCCAGATTTGGCAATGGATTCTTGGATATGGCATCAGAAACATGAACAAAAATAAATAAATAAATATAACTTTAACAAAATCAAGGATTCTTGGGTTTAAAAACAGCTATTTAAAAAGTGAAAAGACAAGAAGTGCAATAAGTGATACAACATTATGGGTTTTGAATTAGTGTCATAAAACAAAATGTATAAAGATGGCTGAATGGAAAATTGACTTGCTCTATAAACCTTCACCCAATTCAAAATAAAGTTCAATTTTTTAAATATACAATATATAATTGTATAAGCAATTTCACAAATAAACCAATAAAAGAAAGTGAAAGGCAAGAACTCATAACTTCTAATTAAAAAAAGATACTCAATCTTTGTATAGTTATAAGCAAAAGAAGTTAGTTATGTATGGAAGTGTTTCTTTAAGTGTGCTCCATCAAATTCTAGGGACACAATTCTTTCAGGAGATCCATGAAGCTAAAATTATTTTTAGATTAGCAGAAATATTTACCTGTATGTTGACATTTGTCCTGGAAAGGAAATGATGCATAAAATTGCTCATGTCTTACTCCAATCAAAGCAATAGTGGCAAACTAAACTTGTAGTCGTTATATTCCCTAATTTTATAAACCTTCATTTTATAAGCTATTATAATCTGATCATTTTATAAATGGTCAGTTTCACTTAAGAAAGTCTTTGATGAGCAATAAAAGCATTACCTTTGTTCAAATTTAACCTTGAATATGTATCTTTTTAATATTCTAAGTGACACAATGGACAGTACTTGTGTCTAATGAAGGATAATTCTTGTCTTGGGTAAAAGTACTTGAGCAATTGTCTGAGTTGCATGTCAAGCTGGCCACTTTGTCACAGAAAATTATTTTACTTGAAAGAATGACTAACATTAGTCAGAGATGAATATTTGGTAGAAATGCTCTTGACTGTTTTGCTTGAGAAAGGGAAATGACACTTGAAGGAAAAGAACTGAATATTTATTGTCATTAATAAAATTTGAACTTTCAGGTAAAAAAGATAACTTTACAAAAACCTACATTCTGCACTATTAAGTTCATTTAGGCATTGTTCTAATGCCATCGGTGATGCTATCAATAGGTGACCCTTTTTACATTGCTTAATAGCATGTGTAAAAATTTAGAAGTTTTTTAATTCAGTGTTTCAATATTTTCCAAATATCAATGTTTGACGATATAAAACCAGGTATGGTAAAGTAGTCATTAAAAATTTAAGATAGATCCATTTATTTTAATGTAGCAGAATATCAAAAGTTGTTTAAGGGAAATGGAGTTCACAGGCACCACTGGCTCTCAGCAGCCAGAGATCCTACCCAGTCTCCTGAACTCTCCCCGGGTGCCATCCAGGTGATTGTCTCTCCTCTGGTCAGAAGAGTGAACGTGCCAAGCACTTCCTCAAATTGAAGAGCTCTAAGAACAACTATACCACACTGGAGAGTCCTCTGTGATGGAACTGACAGACTCTTGTGGATTGAGCCATGATGAGTGCGCATGCTGGGAAATCCTCAGATTAGCTGTTTTTCAGGCCTGGACCCCGTTGCCCAAAGCTCCCAATGTGTGCAGAGCTTGTGCCTGGAAGCCCTTGGGGGATGTTTCAGACAACATGTTCTAAAAACATGTTCCCAAATGCACTTTGTTTTGTAGTTCATGTGTTACTCTTGGTGTTTCTTGAGAGCCTTCCTTAAAAATGCTCACCTGATTTTGACCACAGTCCTTTGCCCTGTTCTAGGCTATTTAATCTGGCAGGCTAGAGTTGAGCTGAGAGTGCTTGGTGGCATCCTTTATATGCCCTATTACTTTTACAGGCAGATGGAATCTGCTTAGGTGGGGGGCATCTCAAAGTGATGGATGGGAAAGGCAGAGGAGGGACTGGAGGGGCAGGTTGTGTGTGGCAGTGAGTGGTATTTGACACGACTTGTCTTATTGTTCCACGTCAATCAACATGTGTTGCTTCACAACTCTGCCGAAAATGCTAGAATCTGTCACTCCACTTTCACTCTTCCTTAGTGTTCTGAATAAATTGAAAAAAAAAAAAGAACTGTTTTAACTATCTTATAGATGTCTGTCTATCTTTGATGGGGAGATGATGGAACGATGTGAAGACGCGGCTTCCTCTAACAAGCCAACCTATTCATCTGACTTAATGAATTGGTTATTTAATAAAATGGCCTTTTAAAAAAAGTTCCTTAGTACGATTTTAATGAATTATCACTTGTTGAATTTTGGTGCAGTATCTAAAGGGGATATACAAAGTTATCTGAAATGACTGCTAGAATACTTCTCCATTTCCTAACTACATGTCCGTTTGAATCTGACTATTTTTCATATACTCCAACCAGAGCCACGTTGGTGGGAGAGAATATCCTTGGAGAAGGACACCATGCTTAGTGGAGAGGAAACAAAAAAGAGGAAGACCCTCAAAAAGATTGACCCATGGCTGCCACGATAGGCTTCCACATAGCAAGTGTGAGCACAGTGCAGGGCTGGCCACTTTTCATTTTGTGTGCGTAGGATGGCAAGGAGCTGAAACTGGTGAGAAAGCATCTGGCAAAAACAGCAAATATCTTCTTGCTCTGTTCAAACTGCTACCTCTTGGTCTTTCCACATGAACACAATTAAGTGCTCCTAGAATTCCCATGTTGCCACAGTATTTTCAAGTTTGTTATGAACCACACAGTAAAATGCCTTGGCATAATCAATAAAACACAAGTAAACATCTTTCTGGCATTCTCTGCTTACAGACAAGATTCATTTGACATCCATAGTATTCTCCCTTATACCACCTCCTCTTCGAAATCCAGTCAATTTCTGGGAGTTCCCTGTAAATGCACTGTTGCAACTATTTTTTGGAAATATCTGCTGCAGCTAAACTTTAATTGCATTTGATATTACTGCTGTTATTTAAATTTCCCAAATTTTGTTGGACCATCTTTCTCTAGAATAGGGACAAAAATGGATCTCTTTGAGTTAGATAGCTGGGTAACTGTCTTCAAATTTATTGGCTTAGACTAGTGGACACTACCAATGTTACATCTATTTGCTGAAATGTCTTAATTACCATTCTGTCATTCTTGAGTATTCTTTTCATCAATGCTTGCTACGTACCTGAACTTCTTCCTTCAGTAATATCAGTTTCTTGATCATATGCTACATTGCATATCAACCAATTCTTTCTGGTATAGGGACTCTATGTATTTTTTCTATATTCAATGGATGCTTCTGGCATCATTTAATGTTTTGCCCATAAGATCCTTCATATTATATTTTGAGGTCCAAATTTTTTCTTAAGTTCTTTTCTCCAGCTTCAGAGGTAATGATTTTCTAACTAAAGTGTTTTATTTTGTGTGCTAGAGCTGCCCTTTAAAAATATTCTGTTCCGCTCCTTTTCATCAGTTTTTCTCCTTTACTTAGTAACTCTACTTTCAAAAGTAAAATTACCTTATGAGCTAGAAATTCCGTTCATATGTACATTCCATTGACAAATGAAAATGTGCCACAAAAATACCCTTCTATGAAAATGCTTATAGCAGCATTACTCAAAACAGTCAAAATCTGGGGTGCGGCAAATAATTAATAAATGAGAAAAATGTTAAATACTCATGCAATGAAATATTGTGTGAATATAAAAACAGGAAAGACTGATACATGCTAAGGCGTGGACAAACCTTGAAAATGTTACACTGAGAGACACCTGTTACCAGGAAACAAAACAAAATACATCTTAGATAATACATCCAGAACATGTTAATCCATTGAAGCTAAAGGTAGATTTGTGGTTGCTTATGATTGGGAACATGAAATTGATGAGTAATTTGCTTCCTTTTTTAAGGTCTCAAAAGTATTCTAAAATTGACTGTGGTTATGGCTTATACTCATCTGTGAATATACTAAACACCATCAAATTGTAAATTTGAATAACTTTCATGTCATATAAATTATCTCAATAAGCAATAAAATGTCTCTATATTCATCTGTCTGTCTATATACTCATTTTTCAATCTATCTAATTTCTACTTATCATTTGGAGGCATTTTAATCACTGAGTATGCATTGTCTCGGAAAAGAATAATATTTTTTGGATGATCAAGGTGAAAGTGATGGGCATATCATGATTGTATTTAAATCTGTTTTGAAAATTCAGAATTCCATCTCTGTCACTCCTGAGCATGATGTATCATTTTTTCTCCCTTGGGGCAATAACCTTAAATAGCCTATTTGATACAACTTCTGAATGGTTGACCAATCAAAAAAGGGCATAGAGGATTCAGACTTAATTATTTCTCCTACTATCTCATATCAAATAAAGTCTTAGACTAAAAGAATAATGACCAGTTCCCTGAAGTGGTCAGGGACTGTTCACTAAGTCCCTCTGTGATGGTGTCTTGAGTCATAGTAGAAACTAGCAAGTCTCCATACGTTTTAGAAAAATCCTCAGTCTATATTATACTTGACCTTTACAGACAAAGCATATGGGTGCTGTAAGAGGATTATAAAAAACAAAGTTATATCCACAGGAATTTAACATACCCATTTTGTGGTGTTGATCACCTCCCAATACATGGGGAGAGAACAGCTTATTTAGACATTGGGAGGTACAAAGGATTGAGTGATAGGGATGATCTTGATTTTTGTAGAATTGTAGTCACCTTCTTGAGAACAGCAAAAAATAATAATAATGTAGCTTTCTCATTCTGTTTAATTTACCTGGGATTTAACAGACTAATGGACCTGCTCCAGGGTGCCTCCTACAGCTATTGACCAGTCATCTTATGACTCCTGCATGGCAACATGGACATGCAGAACAGATTACAATCACTGCCTTCAGGTGATTCTTCTAAAAGCAAAGATTGGGTCCATTATTTAAAACCAATTGGGCACATTAAGCCTACTGATTGGCTGGAAGGCCACAATGGAGGCACAGTTAGCCCAGATCCTCAAATTGATGGAGGCCTGAGGTGGGAACTCCAATAATTATAAACAACACTTTTTTTGCAGGAGAATCATTATATGGAGACCGCCATTGACTTGTCTTCCTCCTGAAAACATTGTCAATTGGAATCTTTAAAAATCTTAGGTGTTTTGAAAATTGCCCCTGATAGATCATGCAGCTCTCAGATGACTGGGGATGGGGAGAGCTCTCTAAATGTG
>PVJH01014821.1:38321-55766 GCA_004026705.1 Nesogale talazaci | reverse complement strand
CAGCAGTGCAAGCTGAATTCAGAAGAGCATGGAATAAGGGATGTCATTGATGTCATCAGATGGAATTTGACTTTGGGAAAACCAGAGAGGTGCTTTTGCAAAGGTATAGAACTGTTTGAATCATAACAAACTATGAATAACAATGCAAAGAATGGGAATTTTAGATCACTTCACTGTGCCCATGAAGTGTGGAGACTGTCAGTCATGTGAACAGAACAGGGAGATAGTGCAGAGTTTAAAATCAGGAAAGTGTGCAGCACAGTTGTATTATTTTACCACATTTATCAAAACTGGAGAATGGGCCCAGGTGGCAGTCAGAAAGATCCACTGCGACACCCCCAAGAATGTGGAGTTGGTGCTGACAGAATTCTGGGCCCTGACCAGCCTCAAGGGACACCACCAGCACGTCATGCTGTTTGAAGAGTGGGCCCTGCAGCACAACAGGCTAGCTCAGGGCATGAGCCACGCCAACAAGAACTCACAGCTTCCCTTGCGCCTGGTGGAGACCTCGCTGAAAGAGTAGAGACTCCTGGGCTGTGCCGAGGAGCCCTGCTATCTCTGGTTTGTCATGGAGCTGTGTGAAGGTGGTGACCTGAACCAGTATGTCCTGTCTCAGAGGCCAGACCCCACCACCAACAAAAGCTTCATGCTACAGCTCACGAGTGCCATCGCCTTCTTGCACAAAAACCACATCCTGCACAGGGACCTAAAGCCAGACAACATCCTCATCACCGAGCACTCAGACTCCCCTGTCCTCAAGGTGGCTGACTTTGAGCTGAGCAAGGTCTGTGCGGGGCTGCCCCCCCCCACCCCCTACCAAGGCAAAGAGGGCAATCAAGACAACAAAACTGTGAATGTGAGTAAGTAGTGGCTGTCCTCGGCTTATGGCTCAGACTTCTACATGGCCCCAGAAGTCTGGGAAGGACATTACACAGCCAAGGCTGACACCTTTGCTCTGGGCATTATCATCTAGGCAGTGATCGAGCAAATCACTTTCAATGACTCTGAGACCAAGAAGAAGCTCCTGGGGACCTCCATCAAACAAGGGGCCAAGATCGGCCCAGCTGGTAAAGTGCTGCTAGAAAACCCAAAGATGGAGCTGCACATCCCCCCAAAACGCAGGACTTCCACGTCTGAGGGGATCAAGCAGCTCCTGAAAGATATGTTAGTTGCTAACCCACAGGACCAGCCTGAACTTGAAACCAGAACGGACCGGGTCACATGTGCTGCTTAAAATTCAGGGCAAAGCATCTTGGGTGTCTTTAAACTAGGTGTCCAGGTCCATTCCCGCTCATAGTGACTCTGTGTACAGCAGAGTGAAACACTGCCTGGCCCCACAGCATCTTCTAATGACTTCTTGTTTGAGCTCACTGTTGCGACCCATCTGTCCCTCCGTTTTATCAAGGGCCGTCCTCTTTTTTGCTGCCCTGTACTTAACCAAGCACCATGCAACCATGAGACCAGGGACTGGTCTCACATCTAGCGTCCCAAGTACCCGAGATGAAGTCTTGCCACCCTGAATTCAAGGAGCACTATGGCTATACATCTTCAAAGACATAATTATTGGTTCTTTTGGCAGTTCATGGGACCTTCTGTATTCTTCAGTAGCACCATAATTCAAGTGCTTTGATTTTCTTTTGTTTTTTTCCCTTAGTCTGGGTCCAATTTTTACATGCACATGTGGCAATTGGAAATACCATGGCTTGGGTAAGACCAGAGCCCTGTGGAGAGGGACCTTTGACAGCGGTGGCGGTTTTCCCTTGCCCTCCAGTCCCTCTGTAGACCGTGGTCTTGAGTCACCCAGCCTCTGAGCATTCTCAAATGGCTTTGCTTTTCAAAGGAAAGCTGTGTTACATTCCTGTTTAATCTCTTGTGATCTCCCCCCCACCCACCCCAGTTTTAAAGATAACTTAAGGCTGGGTCTCTGCCCTTTATTTGTGCTGTCTAAAGGTCTATGATGCCCAACGGTTCCCACCAGCCTGGTGCCCCCACCCACGCGTCACCAGGGCGGGAACTATGGGATGAGGGAAGCTGCCTCGTCTGTGGTCTCCAACAAACAGACCTTCATTGCTAGGGGCTGTTTTAAGCCAAGGCCGTGGAGTGATGTGTATTTGGAGAGGGGAGCTAAGGCGGAAGAACATCAGATGTTGGTGTGACCCGAGGAGTCAGAGACTAGTCGGCTCCAGAGGAGCAAGTGGCAGCTGCCCAACTCCGAGAGAACTTGGGCCTCGATTCTGGTTGTCGTGGCCACAAAGGATGCCTGGTCTACTGAAGGGCTCCTGGCCCGAATTACCCAATTCCACTTCACATCGCCCTTGGTTTCCTTTCGCCTGGAATCATAGCCCTGTACTGTTACACTGTAGCACCAAGTTAGTCAGTACCTATATTAAAAACGTTTCTTAAAATGTCAAAAAAAAAAAAAAAGCTGGAGGCTGAGCGTATAATCCAAGAAACTTTACTGTATGAAAAAAGTGTGGCATTGAGATCAGAGGAAGGTTCATTAGCAGCTTGTAAGATGCCAATTGGCACAATTTTGCTACGAAAAGCCAAGAGAATTTGAAACGTTTAGCTGATGAAGGTGAAAGACTATAGCCTTTCGGGTGGTTTACAACCCTGTAAAGAAAGCACAAATCATTGAAATGGGACCAGAAAACAGCATCATGATAGACTTGATGAACAGCATCTTGAGAAAGAGCAAAGTTGTCAGGATTTAATTTTATGGGATCCTTGGTCAACACTCATGGAAACAGCAGTAAAGAAATCAAGTTATACAGTTCACTAGGCAAAGGTGATATGCACGGCGTGTTTAAAGAGTTAAAGAGCAAAGATGCCACTGAGAATGACAGTTGTGCTTGAACTAAGTCATGGTATGTTCAGTTGCCACATATGTAAGTAAAAGGTGGACAAGGGAGGTGAATAAATGAGGCAAAGGTGAATAAGGTGAATAAGGGAGGCAAAAAGAGAATGAATGGATTTGAATTTACGCATTGGCAAAGAATATTTAAAGAACTACATGGGGTGCCAGAAGAATACATAGCTGTCTTGGGAATAGTACAGTCAACGGCTACTTAGAAGTGTGAGTGATGAGACTTGTTCACTATATCAGGAGAGACCAATTGCTGGAAAAGACATCATACTTGGTAAAGTTGAGGATCAGCAGAAAGGGTGAATGGCCTCAATGAGACGGACTGACAGAATTGTGAGAACAGGGCAGTGCTTTGTTCGGTTGTACACAGGATCATTATGAGTCAGCGTCAACTTCACGGCACCACACAGCAATCGCAAACACTACAAAGAAGGAATGGAGTGCTCACTCTGGAGCAAGTAGCCCCTGAAAACCTTATGGAAAGCATGAAACATTGTCAGATACTGAAGCTCTAATGAATGGAAGCAGAACATTTTTAGAGATAGTGCCAAAGAAAGCCCCTCACCCCAATCCTATGCACCCACCCCCACCTTCCAGGTGGAAGGCACTTGAAATGTGACTGAAGAGAAACTGCTTTCTCTGAGTAGGGTCCATCAGCCATAATGATGTGAATAGAATAAACCTGTGGAAAGAAAAGTCTTTGGGATCCTCATTTGATGGTGAGAAAAAAGTGCTGCAAAATAATCAGAACTTGGGATGAAGCAAGGAAAATTAGAATCATCAAAAATGAAATGAGACACATGGAGATGGATATCCTATGTGTGAATGAGCTGACATGGACTGATATTGGCTATTGTGAATAAGAAAATCATCATTTACTAGGTTGGGAATGATCCAATCAAGAGAGAGAGTGTTGCATTCATTGTCCAAAAGGATATTTCAAGATCTATCTGATAGCTCTCTGAAGTGCAGTCCTGTCTGTGATGGGATTTTATCTGTCTTCAAAGAAATCATCAATACAACTACGATTCAAATGTATGTACCAACTACCTAAGCTAGTGAGGAAGACATGGAAGAATTTCACCAATGTCTTCAGTTGGAAGGTGTATGGATAGTTATTGGCTATGGGAATGCAAAAGTTGGAAACAAATAACAAACCATCACAAGCACCTTTTTCAACAAGACAAATGGCAAATCTACATATGGACTTCTCCAGATGGAACAGACAGAACTCAAACTGACTACATCTCTGGGGTGGAACTAAGGAGACTTGTTATCAGCAACTGAAACCAGGCCAGGGGCTGTCTGTGGAAAAGGCCACCAGCTGTTCATATGTAAGTTCAGATTGAAGCTGAAGGAAATGAAAGCAAGTCAGTAAGAGTCAAAATACGACCTCCTCAAAGATGTCCCACCTGAATTTCAAGAACAGATTTGCTGCGCTGAACATTGATGACAGACACCTGAGGAGTTGTGGGAGGACATCAAGAACATCACTGACGGGGAAAAGGGAACGAAGCAGAAACAGCCCAAGCTCACTGGCACCAAGTCAATGCTGGCTGACAGCATCTTGGTGGGACGGGGTTAGAACTTCCCACCTTCAGTTTCTGAGACTCAACACTTTACAGCAGAGGAAAGCTCCATCTTTCTCCAAAGGACTGGGTGGTTTCGAACTGCCAGCCTTAAGGATTGTAGGCCAACCTACCATGAAAAAGACACAAGAAAGAAAAGAGTCAAAGTAGATGGCAAAAGAACTCTGAGACTTGCTCTGAATCATAGAGTACCTAGGGAACCTTGAAGAAATGATGTCAAAGAGCTGAAGAGAAATTGTCAAAGAACAGCTCAACCAGACAAAGTAAAACACTATTGTGGAATGTGTACAACCCTAGAGTTAGAACACCACAAAGGAAGGACATGTCGGCATATCTTATACTAAGAATAAATTCAAGCCATGAGTTAAAATATTAGAAGGCTCTAGGGGCAAAATACTGACTAATGCTGAAAGTGTCCAAAGAAGATGGAAAGAACACTGAGTCACTGTACCAAATGTACCTCTACATTCTGCCAGGTCAGGAGGTACCATGTGATCAAGAACCAATGGTACAGAAGGAAGAAATCCGAGCTACATTGAAAGCTTTGGCCCAAAACAGAACTATAGGAATGGGAAATATTTCAACAAGCTGATGAGACACTGGAAGCACTTATTTATCTATGCCAAGAAATTTGGAAGTTTGCTATTTGGCCAGCTGACTGGAAGATATCTATATTTTCCCTCATTCTAAAGAAAGGCAACCTAACAGTAAGTTCAAATTATTGAACAATATCGTGTGCAAATAAAATTTTGCTTACAATCATTCAACAACTGTGGTAGCAGTATATTGACAGCGATCTGCCAGAGGTCCAGGACAGATTCATGAGGGGATGTGGAATGAAGGATTCAATAGATCTTGGTTGAAAGCAGAGAATACCAGAAAGATGTTTACTTGTGTTTTCTTGATTATGCCAAGGTATTTGAATCTATGAATCATAACAAACTTGGGATAGCCTTGTAAATAATGGGACTTCTAGAAACTACACCGGGCTCATGCCAAACCTGTACATAGAACAAGAGGTAGTTTTGTGGAAAGAAGGCCAAATTCATGCTTTAAAATCAGAAAAGATGTACAGCAGGGTGGTGTCCTGTGTCTGAACAAATCATCAGAGGAGCAGTAACATAATAAGAAGAATGTGGCACCGAGATTGGAGGAAGGTTTCTTAACAATCTGTGATGTGCAGCTGATACAAGCCTCGCCTGCTGAAAATGAGGAAGACTCGAGCCCCTTGCTGATGAAGATTAAAGATTGTAGCCTTCGGTATGACTTTCAGTTCAATGTAAAGAAAACCAAGAGCCTCTCACTGGACCCAGAGATAGTAACTTGATTAATGGAGAAAAGTTTGAGGTTGTCAAGGGTTTTATCTAGCTTGAACTCACAGCAGTACTCGTGGAAGTAGCAGTCAAGAGATGACAGGATGGATTGCATCGGGTGAATCTGCTGCACAAAACCTCTTCACATGACTGAAGAGCAAGGATGCTACTTTGAGGATCAGGGTGTGCCAGACCCAAACCACGGTGTTCTCCATGGCCTCATATGCACGTGAAAGTTGGACGTTGAATAAGAAAGACAAAAGAATGGCTGCATTTCAATGGTCGCGCTGGTGAACAATGTTGAAAATCCCATGGACTGCCAAGAGAACAAACAAATCTAGCCTGGAAAAAGAACATCCAGGAAGCTCCTTGGAGGCCAAAATGGTGAGACTTCGTCAGGAGAAATCAGTCCCTGAAGAAGGAGAAGCAGAGGGGCAGTGAAAAAGAGGAAGACCCTCCATGGAATGGATTGACCCAGCGGCTGCAAGAGTCAGGTCAAACAAAAGAACTGTGAGCTTTTTGCAGGACGGGCAGTGTTTCCTTAGGTTGTGCATAAGCGTGTTATGAGTTGGAACTAACTTGATCACACCTAACAACAATAGCACAACAACAACATACCACATGTATTTTAGCCCAGGAGTCAGCTATGACTGGTGGGAGTTGCTACTGGCTCTGGATTTGATGACTCTTGACATAGAAGCATACCAGTATTATGGAAATGTCTTCCCTTTCACTTGAGTGGGCATGAATCCAACACAGTCACTGGAGATCAATCTGAGGGAGATAAATATGCTTTCATTTCTACCTACAAAAGTAGAGTACAAGGTCAAGTTGAGAAATAAAAAAGGTAGACACCGTATTTGCCATATTTGGTGTGATAGGTTCCTTAAGGTTGCCTGTCCCCATTCTTTCCACTGGAGGGCACAGCTTCTGTTTGCTTCCACCCACCCTTCTTGGGACCATGATATCTTGGGACCTTGAGCTCTGGGACCTGGCTCTCCAATAACCATTATGGAGGAAGCATCTCTAAAAGGGCTGATCCGTCTAGTGACTGTGGGCTTGGAAAGAATTTACTCTAGTGAGCTACTGTGGTTAGGACATCCCACTGTTCCTTGCCCCTCAACACAAGTAAATGACTGTGAACAGACTCAGAGTCTGCTGAGTCCTGGCAGTCCAGCCCTGCCCTTGAAGCCATTAGAATCTGCGGCTCATCCCCACCCCCATTTCATTTCTCAACATAGACCCCAACTCCACATCCTGTCCTCCCTTTGCCAACACTATCCCCTACTCATAAATGTTGAGTCTTAGCAGGAGGAAAGCTATTGGGGTCCTGCCTTCCTCATGACACCCACTTTTTGTTCAATTGGAATTTAAAAATTTGCCAGACTTTGGGAAGCCCCTTGACCTGGTTCGCATGTGGTGGTGTGTACTGGAAAAAGAAAGGATCCGAGCCCTGCTCTGCTATTTTAACAGCTTGTTGTGAGTTGATTTATGCCACCCCAGCGAATTGGTTGACATCCTAATCCCTGTACCTGTGAATGTAATCTTATTTAGAAATGAGATCGCTGAAGCTGTATTTAAGTTCATGGGAGGTTATACCAGCTCCTAATCGAATACAACAACAAACACACGAACAAAAGAAACCCAGTCGAAGCAGAGGCGATGCGATGGAAAGATGGAGGAAGCAATTGCAGGGCTACTGCCGCAAACCAAGCAATACCCGGGGCCCCGAGACAGGAAGGCCATCACCTGGAGTCTTCAGGATGAGAGTGGGCCTGTCAACACCCTGGATTCGGGCTTCTGGCTCCCAGAGTCATGTAAGAAAAGACTTCATTCAAAACCACTCCCTTTGACTGTGGGCTCCAGAGCCGCCCCCAGGAGATGACTGGAAATGAATGAATCTGCCAAGAGGACCGGACGTTTAAGGAAACAGCTGTCCTTGCTTCTATCAGATGGCTGGAACAGGCAGTGCTTGGTGATGTGTGTGGGTTCTATTAAAGCCCGGTCCAGAATCCCTGTTTTTTTTCTTTCAACTCCGGAGAAGCAATGGCAGACGGTGGTTAGTTCTGCCTTACATGCCACCTTCAAAGGAGCTTTTGTATGCGGATTGGGTTTTTAAAAATGTCACCTTTGGATTAGCTCTGTGTACAGGGAAATAGGGTTCCTGGCAGCCATTTCTACACACTACATGTCTACACACTACATGTAGTTTAGTGACGTGGGTGACAGCTTTCAGCTTGTGTCGCAATCAACATCCTGAATGTTTTAATTCTGGTTCTGCTCCCACTGAGGTCTCACTGACCCCACCCCCACCCCAGCCTAAACCTCTCTGTCAGAGCAGCTGTTGTACGTTTGGCTACATGTGGATCCTTTTTTTTTTTATTTTTTTAAGGGCTGTTCTTGGGGATGAACTTCTTTAGGAGACAGCTTTGGTTCAAAGTTTCACAAACATCTCAGGGCAACAGTCGCAGGGAATCTGCTAGTCTCAATGGGTTCAGTAAATCTGGCTTTTTTTTTTTTTTTGAGAATGTGAAATTCTGTTCTACAATGCACCCTCCCTCAGCTTTCTATCAGGGCCCATCTGTTGAGGCTCTGATCCCAGTGGAGGGGTAGCTGGCCACCATCTAGTTCTCCTCGTCTCAAAGGAGAGGAGGTCATGGTTCACAGAGATGATTGGTTGGGCATAAGGATCTGCTTTCATGAACATCAAGAGCAAGTCATTTAGCTCTGAATCCTTTACTGCCCCCACCACTGTTTGAAATTGTATCAAGGTCCAGGGCCTGAGGTCACTGTGATAACTACTTCGGTGGGGAAGGATGCCTATGCTGAAGTGACTCTCCCGGCCGAATCCCAGTGACCATGTAGAACAGGGTAGAACTGCCTGCCCCGAGGAGTTTCTGAGCCTTCACTCTTTACAGGAGTAGAAAGCCCCGTTGTTCTCCTAAGATGGCTTTGAACTGCTGCCCTTGCAGATCGCAGCTCGATGTACAACCATGATGCCGCCAGGGCTCCTCATGTTCTGAAATGAGAACTTTGAAAATTAAGAGACCAACAAAATGGGAAAATTTCCCTGGAACAGGTGTATGTTAGCAAGTGTTCGTACCCTGAAGGAGCCACGATGATTAGTGGTTACACCTCAGACTGCAATCCACATTGCTGGCAGTTTGAAACCATCGGTAACTTCATGAAAGGAAGACCGGCCCTTCTAGTCCTGTATACAGGTACAGTTTCAGAAACCCACCCAGGATGACTGGGAGTCAGCATGCTGGTTGGGGCACCTCGAGGGCAGAGTTATCGGTTTGGGGTGAGCATCCACAAATGAATGCTATGGATGGAGTTATGTTCCCTCAGAAGACATATCGAGGTCTTAACCCTTGTTGTTGTCGTTGCTGTTGTTGTTGCTGTTGTTAAGGGCCATCGGGTTGGTTCTAATCCATAGTCACCCAAGAGACAACAGCATGAAACATTGTGTAGTCCTGCACCACCCGCTGAACTGTTCGTATGCCAGGGCCCATGCACGGTTGTAGCCACGGTGTCAATCCATCTCCTTGAGCGCTTTCTTCTTTTTTCACTGCCTCCCCACTTTACCAAACATGATGTCCCTCTCCAGAGACTGGTCTCTCCTGACAATATGTCTAAAGTATGTGAGACAATGTCTTGCCAGCCTTGCCTCTAAAGAGCATTCTGGTTGCACTTCTTCCAAAATAGTTGTTTATCCTGCTAGCAGCCCTTGGTTCTTTCAGTATTGTTCTCTAGCATCACAACTCAAATGCATTGATTCTTTGTTGACTTTCTTAATTCAATGTCCTCCTAATCTCTAGTGCCTTATATGGCAATAGGGTCTTTGAAGATGCCGCCTGTTAACATGAGGGCATGCTGGAGTAGAATGAGTCCTCATCCAATATGTGCTTATGTTGATTTTAGCTCATAGAGATCCTCTGTGACAGGAAAACTGTGCCATTGGGTTTTCTCATAAGGTAGGTCATCAGATCTTTTTTCTGAAAACCCACTGCCTGGGTTCAAACCACTCACATTTGGTTAGCTGAGCCCATAATCATATGTCATCAAAGTTCCTTCTCCCGTGGTTCTCAACCTGTGGGTCACAGCTCCTTTGGGGATCAAACGACCCTTTCACAGGGTTTGCCAGAGTCATACAGTAGCAAAATGACAGTTATGAAGTAGCAACAAAAATCATTTTATGAGGAACTGTATGAAAGGGTCATGGCATTAGGAAGGTTGAGAACCACTGTCCTCATCCAATACATTATGTTTTTATGACAGGAGAAGAAATACAGACATGTGATGTGATGTGTGTGTGTACAGATGACAGAGACTGGCGTTAATTCTGGCTGCTTCCGAAGGAATGCCCAGGGTTACCTGAAACTGAGTGACTAGAACAAGACTGACCCACTGAGGAGTTCTGCTATGTCATGTGTAGTCACTATGGGATGGAAATCAACTCAGCAGGACCTAACAGCAATAACAGCAACATGCAGCGGAGAATCATCACTTTTAGAGACATTTGCTAATAATGGCCCTATGCAGCAAGCCTTGGGTATGAATATCACTGGGAATTTAGAGGCTGCAGCTGAGAAGCAGAAGGAAAGAAAAGTGGAGGAACTTGACTTCAGAGCCAAGTCTAGGCCACCCAGTGCACTGGTCTGGAGCTCTTGGTACAGAAAGAGGGCTCTCGGTGCATAGTAAGAGTGTCTTGTCACAGGACCCTCAACAAGAGTTGGAATTCTATGGGTTAACACTGACCTCTCTCCTGTCTCAGGTTTGTACCTAGAAGCAGGATTCAGGGGCCAAAAGCTCATTTGTCACACAATTGACACGATTTTCACTCTTGTACTCTAAGATGTTACATTTTTCATTAAAAATGTTTTATTAGGGGCACATACAGCTCTTATCACAATACGTACATGCATCCATTGTATCAAGCACATTTGTACATCTGTTGCCATCATCATTCTCAAAACATTTTCTTTCTACTTCAGCCCTTGGTATCAGATCCTCATTCCCCCCCCCCCCGGACCCCTCCCATGAACCCTTGATAATTTATAAATTATTATTTTTTCATTTCTTACACTACAGATGTCTCTCTTTATGTCTTAGACTGACACCCACTTTTCTGTTGTTCACACCCCCCAGGGAGGGGGTTATATGACGATCATTGTTCCCCCTTTTTCCCCTTCAACCTTCCCCTTTCCCTCCTAGTATCACTACTCTGACTATTGTTCCTGAGGGATTTATCTCTACTGGATTCCCTGTGCTTCCAGCTCTTATCTGTACCCATGTACATGCTCTGGTCTAGCCAGATTTGTATTCTGCATTGTTAACTGATAACCAGAGCTGGTTCACTTGAATTGATTGCATTTTTTTTTATTTTTTTTATTTTTTTTTTTATTTTAGGCATCACTGCCCTCTGGTGGTGGGAGTAGGAGGCCCAGCCTTTGCTCCTGGGAGCCGGAATTGAACCTCCATCCCAGTGGGCCGCAGTCCCGCGCACAACCACTACGCCACCAGGGCTCAGCCCATGATTGCATTTCAAAATCTAAGATCTACTCTACATGCTCTTCCGATTGTAAGCTTCTTCAGAAAGAGGAGAAATACAGTCTGTGTTAGCTTCTAAGGCTGAAAGAACACATCACCAAGAAGCAGAAGGTTTAACCCCACAGATATACGTCATCTCACCGTTGTGAGAACAGAAAGCAGGAGTTAGCAGCACCATGCTTTCTCAGAAGTCATGGAGCTAATACTCAAGTGTGATGCACCCAAAATAAACAGAGGCAGCATATAGATTGGGGGATAACTATTGAGCTGTTAACTACAAGATCGGTGGCTCAAGCCCACCAGCTGCTCCCAGGAAGGAATATGAGGCTCCCATAGATATGGACAGTCTGAATACATGAACTGGGGGTGAAGTCATCACATCAGCTGGATTTCCATTTGTGGAAGAATGAAGAAGGATCCGTAGCTCTCACCATGCACAAAAATGAGTGGATTAAAGATCTTTGAATGGATTAAAGACCTAAATGTATAACCGAGAACTAGATCATCCATAGGGAAAAAGTCAAGGGCACTAAAGATTGCATAACTCTCTTTAATATGCCTGAACTATTGTGTGCTATGTGAAATATATGTCAATAAAACTTTTTTTTTAAGATGACAGCGAAGGAAATCCTTCACTATGGGCAGTTCTACTTATTACATCTCAAACCCACACTCACTGCCATTGAGTCGATTCTGAATCAGAGAAACCCTGTCGAATGGTCACTGTGGGTTTGAGGCTGTAAATCTTTATGGGAGCCGAAGTCCTTGACTTTCTCCTGCAGAGCGGCTGATGGTTTTGAACTGCTGACCTCATGGTTAGCAGCCCAAATGTGATAGGTAGGCTTGTTGGGCCAACATGGCCAAAGAGGATAGTAGGTTTGTTGTGACAACATGGCCAATGAACACATATAAGAGCGGAGCTAGGAATGGCTCGGCAAGCCCCACCCTGGCTCTCTTGCTCTTGGATCCTCTTGTTTGTCCTTTGCCTTGCTCTCCAAGCTACACTACCTGTGGGACACCCAATCCGTGGACTGTGTTGCTGTGAATTGAGGTTCCTTCAAGCCCTGTTTTGCCACGCTCCTAGGATATACATCTCTTGAGCTGGGGACTGTTGGACACTGTCATCTGGCTGACTGTTGGTGACCTGCTTTGCTTTTTGCTGCTTATGACTGGATTACCTGAATTGCTCTACAGAGGACTACTCAGTGGCCCTCAAGACTCAAAGGACTGCCAATCTACTCTACTAGCTGTCTCATGCAAGTGAGTTGCACGAGCCATTTGTACTGCTTTATAGATTAGTTGATTGTTTATTTCTTATTTTAGATCTCTTTCTATCTATATAAATATATAGAGAGAATCATTAGTGTCCTGGTTTTGTTTCTCTAGAAAACCCTGTCTAACACACCAATGTAAACCCATTGCTCCCCCAGTTACCACTTTGTCCCATAGGGAGGAAGTTGAAAATTGATTCCAAGACACCTAATAGCAAGGACAAAGACCTTGGAGGAAAACACAGAAAGGAAGGGGAGGGAAAGATAATGGGGTGTAGGAATTTCAGCAATCCATCAAGGAAGGTCTCATTGTTGAGATGAGATTTGAGCAAAGCTGTTAAAAGAGTGAGTGAACCAAATGGATCCCCGAGTGTGGGAGCAATCTGGGGAAAAGGGACCGCAGAATCCTGAGGCAGGAGCACGCTTGTCCTGTGGTGTCCAGTATGTTACAAGCTGGGCTGCTAGCCACAGTCAGTCGTTCTAGGCCACTAGTCGATGGAGAGGAGAAAGATGAAGCCTTCTGCTTCCATAAAGAGTTACAGTCTCGCAAACACACAAGGCCAAGTCTACTCTGTTCTAAGGGGTTTCTCTGAGTCAGCCTCCACTTGATGGCATTGGGCTTTGAACAAAAGGTTCTTGGAAGTCTGGAGCAGAAGGAGCAGAGGGGAGAATGGGAGGAGACGACCCAGAGGCGAGGAGACCCTTACAACTGAAGACCTACCAGAAGACTTTACGCAGAGGGACAGGATCTGACGTCCACGTGAGGAATCACTCTCACTTTGGGCTGAGAACAAGCCAATTAAAAGGCCAGTGTGATCATCTAGGATAGAAATGATAATGGTTCAGACTATGTTGTCAATTTGGCGGTGGTATGAAGGGGTCTAGATTTCATTATGTATCCCTTTGGATAGAGCCAAAGGGATTGGATGTGTTGAGAAAAATAAGTTGGGACAACCCCACGGGTTGTGACCCAAGCAACTTGAATAATGGAATTGCTACTGATCTAAAGGGAATGTTGTGAATGTGGTAGAGACAGGAGTGAACGACAGGACTTCCTTTTGGGGCAGGCAGAATTTATGATATCTATTAGATATCCAAGTGAGGGTGCCAAGCAGGTAGCTGGGTATATAAATCTAGAACTTGTGTGAGGAATCTGGCTGCAGTTGTTGTTAGGTTCCAAGAAGTTCATTCCGGCCAATAGTGATCCTGTGCACAACAGAACGAGGCACCACACAGTTCCTGTGCCATCTTTACAATTGTTCATATGCCTGAGCCTGTTGCTGCAGCTACTATGTCCATGCACTTCATGGAGGGACTTCCTCTCTGTCACTGCCCCTAAACTTTACCAAGCATGATGTCTGTGATCGGTTTCTTATGCCAACATGGCACCTGGAAGAAGATAGGGGTGGGATAAAAATTTTTAAAAAGAAGATATGGGTGTTTAGCCTGTCAATCAGGTCACAGCTTGATAGCCTCATTTGGGGGTGCCACCAAGAAAAATGGCTTACTAGATGAGGGTCATTCTAGTCTGTCTGTCTGTCTCTCTCTCTCTCTCTCTCTCTGCTTTCAACTTCCTGTTGACACCACATGGAGACCTGTGTCAGCCCTGAAGATACGTCCACCACCATTAAATCCACAAACCATCGCACCCACCAGCCTGCAATGTTCCTGCATTCTGTATAATTTCGCATGTGACTTCGTGAATCTGCAGAGGGACTTATGGACTATTATTGGACTTCTGCAGGTACTGGTCTCTCCTGACAACATGTTCAAAGTGCATGAGTAGAGTTAATGGAGTTGGGGGTTGTCAATACTGAAAATGATGAGATTTCCATGAGTATGAGTGTAAGCAGAAAAAGTGCAACCCAAGACCTGACTTACGCCCTTATCTTTGGTGTATCTCCAGGTTAAGCGATCACGGATAGGTGAAGAGACCAACAGAGACTTCCACCATCTCATAGCTCCCAAGTCAATTCTGACTCACGAGACCTCAAGGAAATGCATCTCAAAAGTAGCCATGTCCTTCTGCTCTGTACTTTCAGAACATTAACCTCTGAAAAATCATTCACTTCTCCAAGGAGCTTAAAACTGGGCAGAAGGCACCCTCGAGAATGGACACAAATCTTTCCACCCCTGGAAATAAATAGCATTCATTGGCAATTGCTAAACTGCTATTTGGGATCGAAAGTCAGTCAGTTCCTTATGAGATGGTTTGGCATGAGTCAGGTATTAGGACTGTCCAAACCTGGGTACTCTGTGGTCTTAAGATTCTAGAAAAGATCTTGCTGCTGCCAGGTGGAAACCCAGCTCATTTCCCAAGACAGTACTTCTGTTGAAGGCTGCAGCTGTAATGCTGCCAGAGAACCTCCCATGACCTGCCTTCTACCCATGCTTTTGTATCGCTCTGGCCAAGTTTCCAAATGGCTTCCGGTTTGGTCTTGTGTGCCTGGTACATCGGCAGCCATTAGCCCCCTGGCTCCCCTTTCTGCAGCTGTCTTCTCTCCCTGGGCTTGTAGGACAGGCTACCATACTAGCTGTCCTTCAAGACTCTCTGGTTCTGTTCTACTGGCTTTTTGCTTGGCTTCACTGCACCCTCACTCTTTACAGGCTGTGTTAGTCCAGGTAGACTAGAGAAACAAATTCATAAGCACGCATATGTGAATAACAAAGAGGTTTATATACAAGAGTAAATGAACATTGAGAAAATACCCCAGTCCAGTCCAGATCAAGTCCACAAGTCCAATATTAGCAATCCACAAAGTCCTCTTCTGACTCACAAAACACATGTAGTGATGCCGAATGCAGGCTGATCACAGGTCAGTGGGTAGAAAGTCCTTGGAACTAGTTGGGGTATATGCATCTCAGCAATGGCAGGGCTCTCCACATGGCTGTTCCAGGACCCAGGGCTATGTCATGTTTCACAGGAAGTCAGCTTTGTCAGTGGAGTGTCTCAAGCAGTAAGTGTTCATAGGAAGTCTCCGAAGAAGTGAACTGAGAGAGATAATGTCTCCACCTTCAAGAATGAATCACCAGATTTCCCAGAATTGTCAAGAGAAGGCCAGGCTCACAAAGAGGTTTCATTGACTATCTCCAGATTGACAGTCTAGATTCTACCCCTACACTCTTAATCCTCAAATTGACACCAGATTAGTTGACTGCCACATAAGCCTACTGAAAACCCACCTTTCCTTGCTGTTTTTGGTTCTCCCTTGGACATTGCATCTACTCTTTCAGCTTCAACTGGCATAAATTTCAGGAAGGCAGGAGTTCCTCTTTTTCACTGCCATATCTTTAGTCCCTAGAGCATTGTCTGGTGAGTAGTGAACAAGCAAACAATAACTCTCTCATCTAACCTCATCACTGCAAAGCTAAACACCTTCCTCCAGACTCTTCCCCATCTACTCTGATGATCCCCTGCCCAGAGGATCTTCCTTTGATATATTCTTTAACCACAAGACCACCACATTTTAAAAGGAGGCTGATGGATTTCTAGAAAATAGCTTGATGGCCAAGGGCTTCTGCACTTTGCCATAAGACGGAAATCACATTTTTGTGCACAATGTATTGGCTAGGAAAGAACATCATCCTCGACCTTAGTTGTTGGAAATTTGGTTCCATGATTGGATGTTTCCAGTATGTCCCTAAAGAAAGAGCTTCCTTCACATTTTTGTGCTAATCTCTTTCCATTGCAAGAGATGGCTGGCTCAGGACCTCCTGCAAGGCCATGTGTTATACAAAGACCTATGAAGGTGAGGGAGACAGCTCCTGGAATTGCCAAGTAGCTGAATGGCTTCTGCTCAAGGGACTGAGAACTTTCTAGAGTGACCCGGTTTTTGGGTTACCTTGACATTCTGATCCCTGTTCTGAAAGTTTCCATCTACTCCTCTGGATCTAGTCTCTGCCTTCTCCACTGGGCTTATGTCCAGGAGGTTGGCCTGAATGGGCATCATCAGCCATGTTCTCTGGCCTTCCCTCTGGATTCTGATTGGGTGTCACCAATGGGCAGTACCAAGAAGTGATAAGAAAGCAAGAGAGGCAGTGGTGTGGACTCTTTCTTCTTCCAGCGCTTTCCCTGTCAGGGCAAATGTTGCCAGTGCTTCTTTTCCTCTTCTGAGGGACAACCCATTCCTACAGCTGGAAGTCTCACCTCATTCTAGTAATCTCTCTCTCTCTCTCTCTCTCTCTCTGCTTTAAGCCCATGGTTATGAAGGGATTTTCCACAGCTGCTGGTTCTGAGGTACTTCAGCCTACTTCGTTGGCTTCATTTTACCTTTGTCTTAGTTTTGTAGTGATGCTATAACATAGCAAGTGGCGTGACTTTACATTTGTTTTCTTCAAGTTCTGGAGGCTGAAAGTCCAAGTTCAGGTGGTAGCCATAGCCATTCCTTCCTTGTCCATAGGCCCAAGGACTCCTTGGTCCTCCACGATCCTCACGTACCTTCTGCTTTTCCTTTTGACCTCATTCATGTAACAGAGGAACCGGATTTCATGCACAGGCATGGGGCATAAAATTCCAGTTCACATTTTGAGGGGAGGTACAATTCAATCCAAACAAACACTACATACAACTTACTAGTTACCACTAAATCAAGTCAGACTCCTGGTGTTCTCGGGTGGGGCAGAGTAGAGGTGTGCCCTTACAGGGTTTTCCATGGCAGATTTGGGAGGCAGTACATCACCAGAGTTTTTTTCTCAAGACATCCTGGGTGGACTGGAAACTGGATCCAACATTCTAGTTAGAGTCAAACACATGGATCATTGGTATCAGCCAGGGGTTACTAATGCTCCATGCTGTGGTGAGCTGCTTGATGAGTCCACCCTGACCCCTGGGGACTTCACTCCGATCCATGGCG